>BLKR01005685.1:46774-74585 GCA_011170035.1 Teleogryllus occipitalis | reverse complement strand
GTGTGGAAGAGGGTTGGACAGTGGATAGAACCGAGAAGGGTGGAGGGCGCGTTAATTGTTTAACGGCCGCAAACCAATTTTGTAGTTTTACACGGTCGGAGTTTGTATGTTCTAAGCTACCGCTTGAGTGTTCTGAATGGCATATGGAGGATGTACCCATCCTGCGTGTGGAAGAGGGTTGGACAGTGGATAGGACCGAGAAGAGTGGAGGGCGCGTTAATTGTTTAACGGCCGCAAACCAATTTTGTAGTTTTACGGTCGGAGTTTGTATGTTCTAACTTCCACCGCTTGAGTGTTCGAATAGCATATGGAGGATGTACCCATCCTGTGTGTGGAGAAGGAGTTGACGGTGGATAAGAACCGAGAAGGGTGGAGGGCGCGTTAATTGTTTAACGGCCGCCGTCAATTTTGTAATTTTTACACGGTCGGAGTTTGTATGTTATAAGCTACAGCTTGGTGTTCTGAATGGCATATGGATAATTATTACCCCATCCTGGGTGACTGGAAGAGGTTGGAAAGTGGATAGGACCGAGAAGAGTGGAGGGCGCGTTAATTGTTTAACGGCCGCAAACCAATTTTGTAGTTTTACACGGTCGGAGTTTGTATGTTCTAAGCTACCGCTTGAGTGTTATGAATGGCATATGAAGGATGTACCCATCCTGCGTGTGGCAGCGGGTTGAGTAGTAGATAGAACCGAGAAGAGTGGAGGGCGCGTTAATTGTTTAACGGCCGCAAACCAATTTTGTAGTTTTACATGGTCGGAGTTTGTGTGTTCTAAGCTACCGCTTGAGTGTTCTGAATGCCATATGGAGGATGTACCCATCATGCGTGTGGAAGAGGGTTGGACAGTGGATAGAACCGAGAAGGGTGGAGGGCGCGTTAATTGTTTAACGGCCGCAAACCAATTTTGTAGTTTTACGCGGTCGGAGTTTGTATGTTCTAAGCTACCGCTTGAGTGTTCTGAATGGCATATGGAGGATGTACCCATCCTGCGTGTGGAAGAGGGTTGGACAGTGGATAGGACCGAGAAGAGTGGAGGGCGTGTTAATTGTTTAACGGCCGCAAACCAATTTTGTAGTTTTACACGATCGGAATTTGTATGTTCTAAGCTACCGCTTGAGTGTTCTGAATGGCATATGGAGGATGTACCCATCCTGCGTGTGGAAGAGGGCTGGACAGTGGATAGGACCGAGAAGAGTGGAGGGCGTGTTAATTGTTTAACGGCCGCAAACCAATTTTGTAGTTTTACACGGTCGGAGTTTGTATGTTCTAAGCTACCGCTTGAGTGTTCTGAATGGCATATGGAGGATGTACCCGTCCTGCGTCGAGAGATCGGTCGGGGACATAGAAATTGTCCTGGCTGGGGCTGTGCCCCGCTGCTGGGAGATACCTGGTTGGGGAAATCGCACTATCTGACGGTAGGCCTCGCCATTCAGTGCGGAAAGATCACCGCCTCATCCCGAGGAAAAAACTTGCACTGCACTTACGGGACTAATGATCTCGGTTGTTGACGTACCCGAAATCACTAACAACCAACTAGATGGTCGAACGAGCAATGCCATGCTCTGATCGGTAGTTTTCCGTTGTTTCTCTGGTTAACACTGGGCGAATGCTGTCACAATACCCTAACAAACGGTCATGTACTACGTGCGATCTTTCCTTCCGCTTTCTTGTCCTATTCTCATCCCTTACACGCGCGCGCGCACACTCACACACAAACATGAACTACACTATCACACTTCTCGGGAGACCAGTCATGAACGTACATCTTGTCCCTGCTGGGGAGGTGCCCTGCTGGTGGGAGATATCTGGGTGGGGAAATGCCCCACAAATCCGATGCGTATGTTGGAGCTGGACCTCACCATTCAGAGGAAGAATATGACCGCTCCCTCCCGCGACAAAACTTGCACTACACTTACGAGGCTAATGATCGTAGTTGTTGACGCGCCCTTAAACACGATATTATGAATCCTTCGGTGGGCCACTTTCCCGCTTTACTCGACTGCCTTGAATCGCCGTCTGAGAGACTTGTCAGAACTGTCAGGGTCTCCCGCGGCCACTACTTCTTCTCTGGAAGAAGCCCCGTCGTGCTCCTCGAACGTTACATCGAGGTAACGCTTAGATCCATTCACACGTACGTTCTCTGCTTTTACACGTACGCCATGAGAGCCCTTAGCTCTGTTATGGTGCTTGTTCTTTTAAATTCTGTAGGAGTGGAGAACCAGTTCTTCATTCATGCACACAGATCTACCTACAGATAACGCGCACAGTTCTTCAATCTACAATATATTATTCACGCGAGTGACTACATAATCTGTATGCAATTGAAAATAACTTAGGCCAATAAATTCTAAGATACTTAGACAACACAAATTAATTATAATAATAATGTATCAACGTCAGCATCAACATATTAATTGAATTCGTTAATACAAACTTAGTCCACTACAGATAAAAATTCTCTCAAATTATTTGACTGAACAGGTAAACAGAAAAAAAAATTTCTATCCAATAAACCGTGTTTATTTGCCTTGGTCGGTCGATATCTGTGTAAAGTTTTCGTTGATGTCGAATATAATGTCAAAGTTAATATTTCAATTTGCTCTCCAAATGGAGTAGGTGTCTGCAATATTAATCGTACTGTTAAACCCACATATCAAAACCAATTAGAAAAATGCATTTCATAGCAGTATGAGGCGTTTTCCAGGAATAATATTCCATTGCGTGGGTACTTACTACAGAGTCTTTGATTTTCAAATGTCCTTTCTCCGCCAAGAAACCAGCACATTTCATGATTTTGTTTATCTGTTACGTTCACACTCGAATGAACTCGTAATGTATTAAAGTTCCTGGAAGTGTTCATCGAATTGATATCTCCAAATTAATGTAAATGAAATAACCTCTCTTTTCAGACATCTCGGTCGCCATCCATGCCTCAGCGTCTGCAGTGCCTCCTTGCCCTCCCCATCCCACTCTTCCCTTGTCCCTCCCCACCCCCTCTCCACCCTCTCCCCCTTGCCTCTCCATCACCTTTCTCTTTCTCCCTCCTCCATCCCCGATTCCTCACCGAAAGTCCTCAGTCCTAGCAACGTCCTCTCATTTCAGTATTAATTAAGATTTGTGCGCTATCTCTCTACGTCTCTACCCACCCGAATACGGGCGTCCTCGGCAAACAAAAGACAGCGTTATTCTTTGATCTCCCTCCGAACCTCTTCCCCTCCATTTCCCCGGTCCCCACCCCCATCCTCATTACCTCGCAACACTGCCCCCCTTCAGTGTATCATCCCCGGAATGGACGCCCAGTTGCGACGGAGCAGAGCGGGTCGGGTCGGGGGGCAGAAGGGTGGCGGGCTCGGGGAAGGGGGGCCGGGTGGGACGGGTGTCTTAAGCTCTTAATCGAGAAATTAGTCTGGACCAGCGCGGGGGATGCAATTAAACTTTTAATGATCTTTATGCCGGGCGATAAAGGGCGGTGGCACTGCTGGGCGATGGTGTTGCATCGGCCGTTTGGCAATTAGGGTGAGTGGCGCCTATTGCGGGGCTGTGCCCTGCCACGCCCCGCAGCTCCGGGCCGGTGGCGGTGGCAGTAGCAATGGCGGTGGCTGTGGCTGTGGCTGTGGCGGTGGCTGTGGCGGTGGCGGGGCGGTGGCGGGGCGGTGGCGGGGCGGTGGCAGATCGGTGGCGGGGCGGTGGCGGGACGGTGGCGGGACGGTGGCGGGACTGAGGCGGGGCGGTGGCGGATCGGTGGCGGGTCGGTGGCGGGTTGGTGGCGGGTCGGAGGCGGGTCGGGGGCGGAGCGGAGGCGGGGGCGGCGGTGAGGGCGTTGCCGCTGGGGGCGGTGGGCAAAGGCGGCGTGGGCGGAAGCAGGGGCGGGCGGGTGGCGACGTTAAAATCTTGTAATGCGAAGGATTTCCAACACCCTGCATATTCACCGGCTGTAAACGCAGCAGCAGTAAGCGCGACCCTTCCGCAGTCCACCATCTTCTCCGAGAGCCGCTGCTATATCGGGTCTGTTGAATTTCGTCTTAGTGCGATCGTAAACTGCGCGAATAGATGTTTTGTTGGGTTTATAAGAGTTGAAAAATGGATTATGCTGATCGTCCGTTGTCTCTGCTTCTGTGCTTGAATGTCTTTAGTTCATGTTCAGTGAAGCAATCCTGGATAACGCGATGATTTGAATAGTTATTTTGATATTATTTTTCAAACTACTTCTTAAAACATATAGGACGGTTAGTGTGATTAATTAATAGTGTTATGATTGCGGTTTCACAGGTCTCTAAAGCACATGTTATGAATGTATTATGCACGCAGTGCAATTTTTTCAACTCACACCAACCTTTAGATTTTTTTAGTTCTAAAACATCATTTTGCTTTTGTGAAATTAAATATAATTTTTATTAGAAACATTCTCTTAATTTCTGTATCTTTTATGTTCATTTCATTTTTATTTTCTGACATTAACATTTTAATTTCATAATAAAAAATATCTGCTTAAATCCTTATTTCAAACTCAAAACACTAAAAAATTGATTAACAAATTAAATTTTAACTATTTCTCTTTACTGCAAAACAGGGAGGGTATCAGCGCTGGTTCAAAATATGGGATTAAAGAGTCACTAAGTTAAATTATGTTTAATGAAAAATAAGTGTATTTTTATCAACAATACTCGAAACTGAGCAGGAAAAGCCACGTCGTGATAACTGATTGTAACCACGTGACCTTGGGAAGCAATAAATTAGTTATTTGGTTGCAGTTAATTTCATATATCGCCGTAAATTAGTCCGCTGCGTCATTCAGTATGTGAGGTCTATTGGAGGTTCACCCATGTGTCACCCACCTTCTTGATATATTAACTTCATTAATACAGAAGCACACATTTTTTTGAATGTTTGATGTGCATTGTCGACCAGCACATTCAAGCGCGGTATTCATTGGACAGTGCGGTGTTTCGTATCAATAACTGTTATGTGCGTATTGACAGTTGGCAAATAGGGTCGACCAGGCGGCAGTTTATAACGCTTTGTTCGCTACCCGATACTTAATGTAATGGAATACAGCCATTCTCGGGTCATGCTTTTTACCTGGAGTTCGGAAGTGAGCTCGCGTTTTCGTCGTTTGTTCACGCCAAGAGAGAGACGCAGGAACAATCGGCGTTGTTCAAACAGAGGTGTGGAGTTTGGAGTTGCATCGCATGCGGATGTGGTTGTGAAAAGCAGACGTCATATTGGGGCATTTCCCTTTAGGGGCTAAAAACATTTACCGGACGGGAAAAGTGATAATATTACTTTTCGGTGTACTGACAGCGCTCTCGCAGATGAAAATCATTTGTCGAATTTCGAAGCGTATGTTGGAATTGTACAAATGCACTGTTCAACCTTAATTACTAGAATTAATAAATGAAAATGTGGTGATAACTGTAATTGCTAGTGTGTAAAATAAAATACGTGTGTGACAGACATTGAAGCGCTTTGCCACATGTTGATAGAAAATAATTTTCCAAAACAACCAAATGCTTCTCATAGTAGTAGACAAAAAGAGGAATCTAGAATTAGAGTAATTTAATCGAAAATGTTTTACCCAAATAAATGAAATTCAGATGAAATATGTCGGTCATTTAATTTGTGAAATTAAAAGGGTAAAGTTGTGTGCTAATATTTAGAAACAATGACATGCAAAATATACACGATAATTTGTGTCTTGCATTCACTTTTTCTCGATGAAAGAATAAATGAATAAATGAAAAATGAATAAATTAGTTTATTACATTCAGAACGATATGAAATGCTCTCTGACCGAAAATTATGAAAGTATCTGATGCTTTCTTGTATCTTCGAATCATCAATCGGTTGAGGTGACGCAAGGTATCAAATTCGCTGCAGAGCCTCTGACCGGAAGGTCCGTGGGTTCGAGTCCCGACTTCGGCAGGGTTTCCGGCGCTAGTTGTAGCGGAGACAACATCGCTACCTCTCATGATGAAACATGCCTTACACTTACGGGACCAATGACCGTAGCCGTTGATCCTCCCGTAAAGACGAAATTATCAATCAATCGAATATATATATATATATATATATATATATATATATATATATATATATATATATTTACAAACCTGAGTTAAATTATATTTCCCTGTGTACTGCTCTAAATGACTATACATCTACTACTTAGAATTGGTGTCATTCTCTATTTTATATAAAAGTTATTCTTATCTATTATAAAACAATTCCTTCGAATTTTTATTTTCTCACTGTATATCTTGGTCCTTCGGAATTGTGACTTTCACATATTGTTAATGAAATTTCGAGTACTTGATTTTAGTGAATTTACGCTTTGTATAACAAATAAAAGAATTTTGACCATCTAATATAAAAGATACAGAGTAAAACCTCAGTAACATGGACTGAAATGAGTTTTGGAAATAGTTGAATGTATGTAGTTCTTTCCTGTATGTCGAACGTTTTGGGTTGACGTCTCACTGACTTTATATAGAAATTCAGCAATTCTTAATAGAGAAACAATTAAAAATTTATCATTTCAACTTCAAAAACCTCATTGCTTTTGTATGTTTCATCTTCTTCTTTCCAATACAGTATAGAGAAATTAGATTTCTAGAATCTCCTTACTGTCAAAATATTTAGCAACTGAAAAGCTTCTTTTTTCATTAAGCTTCGATCGAAGTTTCGCAGCTACATGCTCAAACCATTAGCGCCGAGTAGTTTTCGAATACCACCTGCCCTCGTTCTCTCTAACGAACTGATCATCCGCGCGGCGGGCTCCGTCCGTACCCTTTAGCCGACGCCCCCGACCGCTTTCGGGACCTGTCATTCCTCGTGCCGCGCCGGGTGGCGGCGTGAGCCTGCTACGGCCCGGCCTGTCTAGCCGCCGTGACACGCTGCTAATTTGTAGCCGGGACATATGACGATTCCCGCGATGGCGAGTTGCCAGGTTAATTCTATTCCCTTTGCGCACCGCCGGACACAAAACCCGTTCGCAGACTCGTTCGCGCCAACCCAACCCCCCACCCCGAACCCTCCGGCGCACCGGTCACCGAGTGACCCGACATGCATTTTGCCGGCTCGCTCCTGCCATTGCGTTTCGTGCTGGTTCCCATGCTTTTCGTTTAATTTGGGTGCCGAACCTTCCCCTGTGATTATGCTTTCATTTTCAAGTTCGGGCTGGATATTTTAGACTTGAATGATCTCTCATAATTTCCTCTATTTCTGTTTTGGTACGTACTTGAAAGAATTTTCATGCGTAAAGCATATTTTTCTACACGTTTGTTTCGTCGTACTCTATTTAGATCTTTTTTCCTCATTTGGGTCACTCTTTACGTCTCTTGTTAGGCTGTTTACCTTCCTCTCTCTTGACTTCTTTCAAGAAATTTTGAAATATTTCCTTATTAAGATACTATCACAATATTCTTTACATTTTTTTGAACTCATTTCTTTGGTTTTGAGATTATTTTAAAAACGTGCAGTTGCATTTTATGTTTTTCAATTAAATTATTTGTTCGGTTCAAGTATAAATTGTCGATTCTTTACTAATGGTTTCAACAGTTCTCTCCTCTCGTGTATACTCTTCTGTGTAAGTTTACGTGAATATGATTGAAAGAGAGAGAGAGAAAAAGAGATGGAGAGGGAGGAAAGAGAAGACAGAGAGACATCAATATTCAAATGACATTGTAAAAGAATATTTAAACAAAAATTTTCTCTAAATTTTTCAGAGATAGCGAAAAAGACGCTTAAAATGGAGCAGGTCTCGTTTTCAAAGAAATAATTGAATTTTCCAATATTTCAAAAGTTAGAAATAGTTCAATAAAGTACGTCCTGTTGTAGCTCCGCTAGTTCAATCTAATTCAAAGATGCCTTATTTTACGTGGCATTACTCAAGCCATCAGGCTTGCTCTTTCGTCTGACCACATAAATTTTGCCACACCGTCTAGGGAAGAAAGAACTAACACTCGGGCAAAGAAACGGGCGATTTAAATCTATCTCAGAGGATTCTTTTGACTTGAGGATCTCTTACATGCAGTGAATCTAGAACTTGGGACCACCGGCTTTACTTCCCCTTCGAAGGAATGCGTACGAAGGTTTTCTTTCACCCATGAAAATCCACTGCTACGATCGGGTTTGAACCCGCAAATTTGGGTATAACAGCCTGATAAGCTAATCACTCTACCATCAAAGCCTCCTCTACCTCTTTTAATTCGGCAATTATTATCTTAAGTGCACTCAAGTTCGTTTATCAAATCGTCATGAAATAACTAATAACACAAGTCACATATTTCACAGTGAAAAGTTTCACGCAACGAAATGCCCATCAACAGAGATGGGACGTGAATCTTCCAAATAGTGACGTGGATTGGACAGATACAGCGACAAGTAGCACGCAAGAAAGAGGGTGTGGCAAAGGTTAGTAAACTGAAGACTTGATAACGGAGAAAATGCTACAAAAGTCTATCATTCCCAGAGATACTGAAATGGCAGATAGAGAAACGGAGAGAAAGCGAAAGTGAGAGGGAGAGAAACACACAATAAGCAACAGAAACATAAAAAGACAAAACGTATAAAAAGGTGAAAATTATGTTGTGATGAGGATTTCTTCGAGAGACTACTATATTTTTAGAGAAAATATATTTTGGTTTATACCTTTGGGTTATGAAAAAGTAAATATAAACAGTCTGATAATTCACGGTAAGAGGCTCTAGATTGGTTAAATTTATATTTATTCTAATTTTCCTCTGCGAATCCCTAAAATTATTGGACGACAAAATGCGCAACAACCGACAAAAAAGAAAAACCCAAGTGAGCGAAAGGGGAAAGCGTGGCGCTGTACCGTAGGTGGAGGGGCGGGAGTGGAAGGGGCGGCATGGTGAGGAAAGTGGGGTGGGGACGTAGTGGGGAGGGCGACATATGCGGTGGGCGTGGCGGGAGGGAACGAGGGGAGCCGCGGGAAGCAGATCGGGGGTTGGTGGTAGCAGCGTGTGGGAAAGCATTCGTTTCCAGCGGGGAATTTATTTATTTTGCGACTCGTCACTTCGTTCCGGTATCGCCGCGCCGAACGCCCCAAGGGACGCACGGGGTGGGCGGGGAGCGCTGAGGGAGGAAGCGGGGAGAGGCGGGTAGCCGCCGCTAAATAAACAAACCGCGTCCGCAAACTCTGTCGCACCCCTACGAAGCAACCCCGATACTCAGCGCTTCGGCTGCACCGACCGTACTTTCTGCGCCGTGCTTCTCCATCGAAGGGAAGCAAATGCGGTATCATCAGGTCTCATCGGAGGGAGGTGAAAAGTTCGCGGAAATTTTGTCAGGGAACGGTTGTCTTTAAAGTCTGAATGCAAAGGAGAGTTTGCTGGTTTCTCGAATGTTTGCTGTTGGAGCGTACATAAACGAGAAGGTTTGGGTAATGTAGAAGAGATTTCTTCAAATCGGTGACTCGAAGTTGTGGTATACTATAAGCTATAAATCATTGGTTATTTCTTTGAAATGTATTATTGTATTCCCTTAAGACTTAAAGTTTAAGTGATATTATCAGTAGTTCTTGTAATTGCTTCATAATCATTTAAAGAATGAGTGTAGAGAGGAAGAATATTATAAGTTTCATTTCTTATCTTAATATTATCCTTTTATTTTATTATCTTGCTCTGATGCTTTGAAATATGTGAGGTTAACAGAACAGGTGTCTTATTTCTTAAAGCTTTTATCTTACCTCCAACTTCCTTTTAACCCTTGGCAACTAGTAATCACTACGTGAATAGTCTTTAGATTTTACGAAGAAGTTATACACGAAGCTTCGAAACGAAGAGTAACGTAAGTTCTTTAGGTTTCAGAATCTGAACAGTAGTGAAAATCTTCAAATATAGATTTACACTTTCAAACAATATAAAATGAATGAACTTCTTCCTATTCGTTAATCGTGCAGAGTAACTTTTGTGCCTAAGAAGACAAAAAACCAGAACATTAACTCACCATTTCATAATATTTTAATATATTATTATTATTATTATTATTATTATTATTATTATTATTATTATTATTATTATTATTATTATTGCTGTTTTTTAGTTTCTTGGTTTTAAAGACTTTTAATTTAAAGTTTAATGAATTTATTTTGCTTCGTTTACTTTTAAAGAATATTTTACACAACTGTATAATTAGGAAAATGGTATTAAACATTAATATGTATCATGTAAACCGAGAACAATATTTTTTCTTCAGTGTTCATCGACTGAAATCGATGTTAATGCAAGTGGAAAACGCATGCTCTTCTAAAAATAGCGCAGGTTGAAATTGAAGCATCAAATGTCTGCGTCTTTTGCAATTCGCTTCTATCGAGAAACCAGGAGCTATTTTCCTATCGTGTGACATTACGCTGGACGTGATGCCACGGGCTTCCGATAAGCTATCCAGCACCTCTCAACCCTTCATTAAGCTCATCCCGATGACGTCACACTCATCGATCCGGTGTCCGAAGACCTCCCTGACAACTGCTCATGAAATGGCGATTTTTACCCAGTAGCTTTTAGACAGCTCCACACATTCGGCATTCGCCGAGCAGCGAGCTAGTGCTCGCCCAATCCCGAGCAGCTGACGTGTCCGGCGAATGTTCGCTCCCTTTGATGTGTCCTAAAGACCGACACACGGTGGTTAGGGAAACCCCGAATGTTCGTCCCTCGCCAAATAGCAAGCAACTTATTCACACTACTCGGGATTCGGCGAGCGGCTATTCACTGTTCGCCGAATAACTAATGTGTGGAGCCGCCTTTATCTGAAGATACAGAGCTACGAATCCCGAATTGGAAGTAGGCAAAAAAATAAAAATTATTTTAGACACCATTGGCAGAAACATGTATGCGATATCCTCTTTCTAAAATCCAATGCGTATTCGCTAACAATTGCACTTCTTATTACCATTATTATTAGTTGTAGTAATAGAAGTCGCTCTCCCATGATTGTCCCTGGTTTGGCGAAGATGTCGAAAATGGTCAATGATTTTGATTGAATGGATAAAAATGAAAATGAAATTTGTGATTATTCAAATGGGAAGAGAACTTTGAGAATAATATTTGTATTTAGTCAATAGCTTCATTCTTACTGCATTCAGATAGTTAATGGAAAACGGCCCCAACAAGAATTAAGTTTCCTGTCGCATCGTGGTCTTTTATTACATAACTGTAAACGCGATTCGTTTAATTGGGAATCAGGTCATAATAAAACTGCCCTCTGTTTATTAAACACATACATTCCAACCATTCTCGTGCTGTTGGGAGTTTAAGATAATATTTCAGTGTGTGATCAGGAGAAATTGAGAGAGAGAAGGAAGGTAAATCAGGTCAACAGAAGAACCCAAAGAGAATTGCCGCATACTGACCTAATTTACCTCGTGGAGTGTTTACTAATTTCACCTCTCTATTCATAGTTTCGTAGAGAAGCTGCCTGCTAGACTAATCGCCTCAGCTAAAATCGATAAAGCCAAACTGTCGAAGCATCATATAGAGAGATTGCTCTAAGAAGAGACCTCATTGACAGCTACTGCTTGGCCACTACTGGCGGCATAACGACAAGTTACGTCTACGCAATCATTTTGCCAGTATGATCGTTTACAGTTAGCTCATTTGGAAGTGGCTTCATCACTATCTCCAGCTACGCCAATGGCCCTTGATGATGTTCATTTCTTCTCCGACCTGTCAAAGTGGTCCCTTCGTAGGGCAGCTCCTCTGTAACTTGGCGACTTCCGCGTCTTCGGGAACCTCTCCACGTGGCGTGATGCCACGCAGCCAGGAAAGCGCCGGTCTCTGGAGGCCCTTCATTAACCTGACCGAGCTGACGTCACCGCTATCGACCCACGGGCGTTGCCGCCCGCGGGGTGAGACGCGCTTCAAAGCGGAAGCTTCCGCAGGCGCAGTCCGTCCCAGAGAAAAATGTGTTTTTAATTTGTTGAGTGGTCATTAATTGGTATGAACAACTCATTTGGACCCATTCTTTAACTTCCTTTTTATGCTACTTCTACGTCTCCTCCTGCTCCTCCTCCTCGTCCCTCATCTTTTATTAGTCCTTCTTCATTTTCTCTTCGTCCTCCTTCCTCTTCTTTCCTCCTCATTCCTCCTTCTCCTTCATCATATTCTTCTTTTCCTTCTCATCTTACTCCTTTTTCTCTTCCTCCTCGTCCCAACAATTTGCCCTTCCACCTCCATTATCTCCATCATCATCATCATCATCATCTTTTTCTTCTTGATCTTCTTCTTCTTCATCATCATCATAATCTTCTTCTTCTTCTTCTTCTTCTTGCATTGGTACACTCACGGTGGAATACAGACCCAGTAAAAGAAACAGAAGTGGAATTTAACGAGCAATTTTATGAAATTCATGAGGATTTACATTATTATGAAGAGCTTTCTTTATTTATTATTGAATTAATATGTAGATACGTAAAGGGTTTTTTTACCTAATCACAAAATTAAAACATTTGTTCCAGACGTGATGAGATTCGAGTTCACAACTTCATTCATAATTTGCCCATCGGATGTAATATTATATGATTTAAATGAATTTATGTATTTTGTTTTTAGACAATCACGACAAAGCCTCTTCTTTTTCAATTAATCTACAACAATTACTTCTACTTAACAATAAATGTTCTTTACAAATTTTCAGATACCTTGAATAGTTGAAGTTTTATTTCTTTAGGGAAAAGTTGTTACATACTTATTGAAACATACCCCTAACTGCCACAATTATTGGGCGATTCGTCGCAACCCGTTTCCGAATTTCTAATAACATGAGCGCCAGGAAAAAGTTTACGATAATATTTTAACTATTATTACTCTGATAAAAACTAAATATTATCCCGCTAGCTGGGTCGATGGGTCACGTCAGAAATAATCGCTATTATCTATTAATAGCCGATTACCCGATCTGCCGTCTATACAGAATGGCGAGGAATCTGAAAACAGAGATTATTTTATTTAGCTACTTATTAGCTTGAATTGGTCAATGAAAATCATTTATCTTTCTTTCAAAGAGAAACTTAATGTTTGTTTCTCATTAAAATGTAGCAAATTAAAATGTAGCAAATTAAAATGTAAAAATTTATAATGAGAAACTTTCTTTAGTCATGACCTGGTTCGAACCTTATACGATGATTCTGGTCTTCGTGCGCTCTTGATCGATGCCACCTCGAAGAAATGCCTTCCCTTCTTTCTTGAGGTTCCGAAGTCCCGAAGTCCAATTACTCCTCTTCTCTTTTTTAAATACGAACACTGCCGATTCACCGTTTCGCACCACTCAAATATTTGTTCTAGCTCCACTATATTATGTCTGATGCCCGTTCTCTCCGTATAAATATCCAGTGCTTTTATGATTACACAGCAAAAAAAATTCTCAGTTCTATCTTCCGTTTATAGCAAGAAAATATGCAAAGTCCGGTATTGTTCGTGAACCGCATACATTTATAAGTTCAAGAATGATTAGAGTTCACTCTCGAAAGATTTCCAAGTCTTATTTTGATGCACAGCAAAATATTCAGAACTCGACCCGTTCCTCAAATCTTAGAAAGTATCACAAGTTCACTTCTGGTTCTGCCACGAAAATATTCAGAGTCCGAATATGTCCCTCAAGTCCGATTCTTGCGCTACCACACGAAAATATTTCAAAGTCTGAACACGTGCTGTAGACCCCCGAAATTTTTACAAGTCCTAACATGCACAAATGAATCTATTCGCGAGCGAACTGCTCACCGTCACGACATGCGACAGAATGAATTTTATCGTCCATTTAAAACCCACAATGCCTCGCCTTTCTTTCTTTTTTTTAACTATCTTGTTTCGACAAAATGCCACAAACTTCCGTTTTAATAACCAGTCGGCGCTTCTTCAACCAATCCACAAATCTCTTATATTTCCTCCTACTCACGCCGTCACCTCCACGGTCAGATAAATGTTTGTTTATCCTGACAACAACCACGACGTCATTACTTAGGCGCCATATTGCTTATGATTTGCCCTAACCATTTCGCCCATTTACGACAAATATAATGTAATAAAACATGTCCCCATAGGGGTATGTCACATTATAAATTTCTTTTTTGTTTTCTCATTGTTTTTAAATTTGGAAATTTATGTCAGCGTTTATCCATTTTTTTCCTGGAAGCTTCTTTTGCATTTGACAAATATATACGAAAACTGTTTTATCTGCTATCCTGACTTTTGAATGTGTTCACTTGTCATCTTTCGTAACATGTGTTCTCCTGTGTGTCTGTTTTCCTCATTATTTCTAGAATAGTAAGCGATTGCTCCCCACAGAATCTCTGTTCCTTTTTGCCTTAATTGAATTTTATGTTGCTATCTTTCTAACTCCTGTTGCGTTTGATTAATCAGGATGTCTAATTTATCGCGAAAAGGGAGATTTAAATGAATCATTTTTATCCTTATTTACTGGTACATTCTTGCATCTTCTCACTAAGATGTAAGGAAGTTTGATTTCCGATGACGTAAATATTCAGTGAATTTACATTTAGATCAATGTTAATTATGTTCTCATTATGCGCTTATTTTTTTCTCGTTTTCTTCTTTGGAATTATTTTTCTTTTCCCTCGTTTAAACAAACCTTTTTAACAAAAGAGTCCATCTACCTGAATATATGATTATCTAGAATAAGAGTTGAAGATTTACAGGGAATATACAGTTCTGTACAAAACACTCTCGAATGTAGCAAAAGTTTTAGACCAAGATATAAAATTACACAAATATATAAAATTAATTTGAATTTTTTAAAATTCTGATGTAAGATCTCTAGAATGCTTGAAAAAGGATGGAATCTCTATCCGCTTGATCTAAAGGGAATGACACCCGTGGTTTCGAGAGGCATGTTAACAATTTCGTTAAAGAAGTTATAGCGCTAATGACAGTAATGACGACAAAGATGAAACTGTTAATTACGTTGTAATAGCAATGTTGTTATGATTGTAATGACATTGATGTTAGTAGTTATATCAGTGCTTGTTTGCAATGCTGGACGAGATTATGTTTGTTCTATTGCAATTAACACCAGCAATTTCGTGTCAGTGAAAAGGCAGTGATGTGTACAATAGAGAAGTATGTGCGTAGCTTTAGGCAAACATTCACGATAATCGTTATTTTCATCTTAAATTACTGTGGATTTATTAAAGAAGATTACCGTAAAGACAACGATAAAGCTAGGTAATTTCATAATTAATTTTCATTTACTTCCTGTTTAATTTTGGGGAAGCTAACCGCTTGGGGTATTTAATGCAAACAGTTTTCTGTTTTCTTTCACTCTGAATCTGAACTATTGCTATGAATCAGTATATGTGGCTGAAACATTCTAAAAATTACAATATCGAAAATTAAAAATGGAGAAAGGGAAGCCCTAGTAGTCATATTAAAAATGAGAAGAGTAATAATAAACTGCATCATGACATCTTCATCTTCTTTATCATCATCACTATCTGCATTATACTTCGTTCCAAAATTTCCGGTTCCCATACTTCCGGGTTTTTATTTCTGGTCTTCTTGCTTTAACAAAAAACCCTTTACTTTTGCCAGTGAATGCCAAAGGACTTGAGTATGGTGATCTACAACCTCTCATTGTCTTTGAGTCTGTTATTACGAATCGGTCATCTAGCGATCACCTCGTGCTTAATTATGTACTACCGAATATGGATTTCAGAAACCTATGAAAATGTTGGAACGTCTCAGCAAACGAGCTTACAGGTCGAGATAATGATACTCCTGGCAGAGTTAACTACGTACGTATAGTTTCTTTTGTGTTACACCTTTGACCCTGCGTTGAACAACAAAGGCCAGCGGTTGAGCCGAGTGAGCAACGCAGGGCAAAGTGCAAGAGACTGCGGGGACGGGAGCGGAGGCGTAACACGCCGTGGCCGCCGCAGACTCCTCACATTACGTCCTCCCTCACGCCCCCACGCCCGCGCGGGGCGCGCTGCCCGTCCTCACCGGCAACGCGCTAATGAGATTTAAAAATAAACAGTGCGCGGCGTAATTGCAAGTTGCGGATAATTAGGGAACACCCACCGCTGTCGCCCCCGGCGCCCTCGCGTAGTGCTCACCTCTCTCCCCCGCGCTGTCCCCGCGCCGCCCCCGCGCCGCCCCCGCGCCGCCCCCGCGCCGCCCCCGCCGCCCCCGCGCCGCCCCCGCGCCGCCCCCGCGCCGCCCCCGCGCCGCCCCCGCGCCGCCCCCGCGCCGCCCCCGCGCCGCCCCCCGCGCCGCCCCCGCGCCGCCCCCGCGCCGCCCCCGCGCCGCCCCCGCGCCGCCCCCGCGCCGCCCCCGCGCCGCCCCCGCGCCGCCCCCGCGCGCCTCTCCTCACGAGCTCCAGCTATACGCTGCCTCCAATGGGTTCCCTTTTCCTCTTAACCTGTATTTTAGTTCCTGCCGCCTTTCCGACGCTGTTCACCAGCTGTCATATTAGAAAATACACATAGTACAGTTTCATCAAGCGAAAGAAGAAACAAGCTAGAACTCTCTTCAAAGCCCAGCTATTCATTGCTTGCATTGGCACGTATCCAAATATTTTTCCTTCATCCAGTTATATCACTTATACTACTAATTTGTAATGGAAGCATATATTGTTGGAACACCCATAAATTCGCGAAAAATCCAAAACAATGATTCAGTTTCGATTTCAATGGAAAAATTCAAATATTTGATCCTACGATTCCGTTTATTCTCATACTACGCGGCACTAAATTCACATGCTCAGTGTGTCTGCTTTCGACGCAGTTGAAAAGAGACAGCAAGACTCCAAAGAAGAAGTCGCCCGTCATTAAATAATTGCTACTTGCATGTTACGTTACGGGACAGAACTTTTTTTATTCGTGGTAACAAACTGTGTGAATATACTATAATTTTATTGCGGTATTCGTAAAGATCGTTTCTGGTAAATTATTCAATTTACTGCGCTTGTTTACGACGGTATTTTATTTATTGTTCTTGAGAATCCTGTCTGCTACTTTTTGAGTAACCATTTTGTGTTCAGCAGTGGCTTGCTGCGGCAGACCATTAGAGTGTACTAACCCGGTGATAAGAAGCCTTTTTCCTCCTGAAACACAACTTAAACTTACTTGGCTCAGGGCATCAACTGACGTTACATCAGTTCCTGTGACCCGGCGCGCTGTCCTAGGGTTCGGGTCGGAGTTTTGACACAAGCTTGTTAGCTGAGTCGAGTTCAGCCGCTGACTTGGGAAGAATCCTAGCAGCCGGGTGCTCTGATCGGTAGTTTCAACACCAGACGAATGCTGGAGCGGTACCCTAACAAACGGGCCACGGACTACACACGATCTTTCTTTCCTCTTCCTTGTTCCTTCTTACTTTACTTACACACACACACACACATACTCTCATGCAACCCACTACCAGACTTGTCGGAAAACCATTCGGGAGCTAATAGCCGGTCCCGCGGTGGGAGATACCCTGGTTGAGGAAAGTCTTCTAAAGTCGACGTTGGTCGGCGCAGAATCTCGCCATCCTGCAGGAGAAGATCACCGCTACCTCCCGCGATAAAAAATATACTCTGCATTACGGGACTAACGTCCTTAGCGGTTTAGGCGCCCAGAATCAGCAATCAATCAACCTCCTTAAACATATTCGGTCTTTTCACACGTACCTATCAGTTTCTGCGCTCTCGGTCATCGACTTTTCTGTTTGTGCATTAGAATTCACAAAAAGTCCAACACTGTAATTATCTTCGTCTTGAGAATTAATTGCTCTCCTCTGTTATTTTATCTTAACGCTTCATGAATTTTTTACTTTCTCTGATATTTATAAACAGTTTAAATCGTCAGTTCCTCGCAAGTTTCTCACTGATCCCCTTGTCATTCATTATTTTTCTTCTTCTGCACGTCCGTCTCTTTTATTCTATGTGTCAGCTCTGTCGCCTCAACCTCGTATGAATTTCCACCAACATCATTGAAAGAATTTGATCTCTTAAGTTCTAAATGTGCATTTCCATCATGAATAATGCCGTATATTTTTCTTATCAATGTATCTTCATCTCCCCATATTTTGTAAGATATCCGTTTATTGTCTCTTCTTTCTTGACTTTGGTCCCCATCCCTACTTTTTTTCGATAAAATTTTTAATCATTATTAGCGTATAATGCGATTCACTTTTCAATTAATCTGTTCTGTAATTTAGCTTTATTTCTGAGCTTGAATATTTTATTTTGGAAAGGTAATTATATCATCCTCATCTTTTCTGCCTCCATATTTTTAGCTCTTCTAAACAAACCTCCTCTATAATTGCTTTTTATGTTCAATTCGGAATTGCACAACACTACATCTCCTAATCACGTTTCCTTATTACTTGTCCTATTTTTTGTGGCGTTTCTTTCCGTGCTGGTCAGTGAACACCGCCTTTGTTCATCGTTCAACTTTGCGCTGCATTTCTGAACAACTGACTGGCAGCCACTCAATAAAGAGAGACGCTTGAGAAGTTTCCGCGGCGTCAAGAAGTTGGCAGCTAATTGGGCTCTCCCGTCACGAGTGTTTGTAGCTTTGAGAAGGGCTCGGCAGGGTTTATAACTCGGGCAGATTTTTAGGACCATCCCAGCCTCTTCCTATATTATGTAAAGACAATATTGGAAATATCAATAATCAGTTTAGTGTGGCATCCCTAATGCAGTAACTAGATTTAAAAGTGTTTTTATATTTATTACTTATATTTTTTCAAAATTAAATTAAAATATGAAACATAGCCGGTTCGTAGCGCCACGCCGCGTCGAATAAAAACTGTCTTGTCCAAAATGGTGGATCTGAAGGGTTTTAACCCTGAGCGATTGACGGATGGCGGACACTAGCAGGTTGCCGGATTGCAATAAGTAAATTGTTCCTTAAATTGACGCCTCAGGGTTAACGGATGTTTGCTTAGTAACATTTTCGTGGTAGATCAGTTTTATTAATTACTAACGTCAGATTCATAATTAATGAGAATCCGTGGGACATCTTTTCTCTAAATTTAAATAATTAAAAATTACGTCCAGTATAAATGTTTCTATGCGTGAAAATAGTATTACGTAAATAATTTAGAATACATAATATTTTATCATCATAGCAAGTTTACACTACATATATTAATGCAATGACACAAATAACATTAATATATGTGGTATTTTGTCAATTAGTTGCTGATTGAAACATATTTGAATAAAATGGAATTAACAAGAAATTTCGATTCAATTTCAAACAATGCAGTAATTGTCTAGCAATTTTCCTTTCTAGAACTACTAAAACTGCAAAGAATAATTTTGAAAGTTTTAAAGCTTAAACAATTACTGAGATATATTTCCATTAAACTCGTTTTGCTTTTTGAAGACTTTTTTTCTCTCATTAAGTGCCTTGCATAATAGTCTGCAAATTCAATCTTCGTTGAATAATGGCTTTCCAGAGGATCAGATGTATAAAGATATATTAACTTATCCATTGGCGTTGTTTGGACTGCAATGTGTTGGAAACAAAGAGGAATTGTTTGTTTTTAATTACTGTCGATTTTCTACGAAAAATTGATGTTTGTGCGCAAACAGTATCCCGTGGAGCAAACAAGGGCATGTGTGGCTGGTGTCTAGAATGTCGATAAACGTCGAGGTATGTTGCCACACAAGGTGCGCCAGTTCCAGAACGTTGAAAGAGAGATCTCTTGTGCCAGTCACTGCTTCCGTGAATAGCTGTGACGTCAATGTGGAGTTTATTTGTCTGACAAGCTGCAGTCGACATAAAATAATAAGTTCGGCCAGGTAGTGGTAGTGGGTAGTGGGGTCATGCTGAAAAAACTCGAAACAAGTAAATAATTGATGAAGTAATAACTGTGGTATAGCTTCGACAATGTATCTATAAATTTCGTAAATTGATTCATGGTATCATTATCACTTAAAACTTTCTGAAAGCAGTACTCTTCATAGTTTATTAAAACACCAAGGCTGTCGATATTATTCTCGCATTGCCATTGATACATTACAAAAAGTAATGTGATACCAAAATCTTGACAATTTTGTCACAGCTGGTTCTATTTACGTATTCTCTAATGAATTCTATGTTGAACTTCATAAAAATTCAAATATTGAGTACTCTAACATTTCCACTTCCTGAAAGACTCTGCCTATCCAATCACGATTCTTTTTTGATTTAGTTTTAATTACATTTATAATTACATTTTGTCGTATTCCTTGATCTTTTCATGATTACAATTTTAACATGCGAATTATAATTCTTGATGTACAACCGACACTAAGAATAGCGTAAGTAGACTAATAAACTAATAAAACGCTAAAAATTTGATTTCATAAGTGCTAATTTATTGTATTATTTCGCAATATAAATGTACGAGAATTCAATTAACCAATAATTCTTGGTTAACCATCACACTACTTCTTGGAACGCCTATGATCGCTCATCGTCCCTTAGCTTCTTTGACAGAGAGGTTCCAGTGTTCGACTCTCGACCTTGGATGGTTTTCGACACTAACTAGTGAGAAGGGTTGCTGGTCAGCAGATTGAATTATCCTTCAGACAGCAGCTACTCTCTAAAGGATAATTCAAGCGGTCGACGGCTCTGGTCTGCAATATCTCTGGTTTCTCCGATCAATTCTAGGCGAACGTTGAAGTAATATCCTAACAAATGGGCCAAGAACCACTCGCGATCATTCGTTTGTCATTGCTTTAGACACGCATACATACGTGCACAGCCTCATAAGCCGGGAACATAGAGCTTCTCTCGGCTTAGGGGATTCTCCACTGCGAAAGATACCGGGAACGAGCGAACTCACAAGCTGTGTAGGTTGGCGCCGGATCTCACATTTCGGCTGGGAAGAAGGCTGCCGTCGTATTCGATCTTGAGTTGACAGATGGAGAGGTTGCTTAAAACGTAGAACTTGTATATTTTGTCATTGATTATAAATTATAACCATAACATTCGTGTCAATTTTCGCGTCAACAGTATCATTTCAAATTGCTCAAACATCATTCACGTCCTAGATATTTAATTATTTTACTTAAATAAACTACAAGTGATAGTAAATATTTGTTTTTATATAAAATACGTATGTTTCCAGTATACATTTTATTTCAATGTAACAATTTTCAATACCAACTTTACTGACAAAGAAATGGACAGAATTTTTTTCTAAACTTGTATATTTCCAGATGCATGACTACATATACGTGTAACGTTTATTATATTTTATCATAGTAATGTGTTGTAATGTTTTATCTTTATTGAATTACCACCTATTAAAAAAGGCAATACAGACTGGACAAACTTTAAAGAATTTTTCTACAAAAACTTATTGATTCTGTTATTTATTAAATCATTCCTATATAAAGCAATTGTATTTGAATTAGTGTTACATATACTGTCGACATTCCATGCGAGAAGAGATCCGAATGGACTTCACATCTTTGAAATAGAAAGGGTTACAAGGAGTACAATAAAATATCAGCACCAAAACCTTTTGCATTTTAAACAATCTACAAGCTCTAGTCCCACGACTTTCTTGAAAGAGAAGTTTTTTTTCAATTTTCATATTTATTTCAATTTGTTTGCGAACAAACATTTGGCAAAATTGCATAATATGTGCCAACAAGTACTTGAGAGGAATAAAGCCCATTGACCGTGTCCACTAATATTACAAATTTAGTAGTTAAAAAGGTGCACTAAACATATTTGATAAACGTTCAATAATAAAAAGGACACAACATTTCTGTAATGAACAATTTACAGACGTTACACTAGATCTAAAGTATGATGTCCTTGAAGCCGATTCTTGGTGTCCATATTTTCTTGTAAGTTGAAGGCTAGAATAGTGGATTGGTTATGTAGTCGTACGTACGAGTATTTTGCACTGATCTTGTTTCTTTTTTCTTTTATTGTTGGGATCTGTAAATCTTCGTGTGTTGTTGCGTTTGTTACGTACCACCAGGCATTTACAAATTTTCTTAAGGCTATTGACTAAAAGCGTTGTAATATTTCAATGATGGAATTTTGAGCAGATTCCCAATGTTGTATGCCATATGTCAGGACTGGTTTTAATATTGAAAACTAAATGGAGAGAAAACATTTTTTTCTCGACATATAGATTCCCCCACGCTTGACTAATAGACTTTGTAATGTTTCATTTAGATTTTGTATCTATTGCTAATTTTGCAAAAATGTTTGAGAACTTGGTGGCAGAATACACTAACTAAACATTACAGAAGTTAAGAACTATACAAAATTTTACAAAATTTACAAACTACAAATTAACATGAACATTTCTGCGTGGAAGCTTCCATAGCACTCCACATCACATCCCCACACTTCACTTCACTTCACCTCACCTCACCATGGTACTAATCACTGAGTTTTAATGTGTTTCTTACACACTCGTTTCCCTCAACTTCACAACACTGCACTACACGTATCTTTATTGGATTGACAGATGTTTGCATGTTTCAATTTGTTGAGGAAATCATCCGTGAATCCGTGAAAGTGAGCGTGGTGCGTTTGTATTGCAGGAGGAGCGGTCGTCGTCGGCGTCGCACGTGTCGTCGGCGTACGCGGCCGCCGCGGCGGCGGCTGCAGCTGCGGCGGCGGCGGCGGCGACGCGGGGCGGCGGGGCGACCGGCGCGTCCCGCCGCCCCAGCAGCCCCTCCGGCGCCGCGCCGCCGCCCCCGCCCTGCCTGGGCTACACGGCGCTGGGGCCCGGCCCGTCCTCGCCCCCGCGCGCGCCCAGCGACGCCTCGCCCTCGCGCCTCTCGCTGCAGTCCGGCAGCTTCCAGTGCAGGTGAGCTCACGCTAAGTCTCTTTCAATTTGTTCGTTCGTTCATTCATTCATTCACTCGTTCATTCGTTCATACATTCGTTCATTCATTCATACATTCGTCAATCCATTTATTCATAAATTCATTCTTTTGTTCGTTCGTTCGTTCCTTCATTCATTATCTCATTCATTCATTCAAGTCCGGCAACTTCCAATTCAGGTGAGCCCGGGGCTACTTCGCTTTCAATTCATTCGTTCATTCATTCGGTTATTAATACATTCGTTTGTTTGTTCATTCATTTATTCATACGTTTGCCCATCCCTTTATTCATAAATTCGTTCATTCGTTCGTAGATTCATTGACCCATGGCAATCCGGCAGCTTCCAGTGCAGGTGAGCAAGCGATATTTTTCATTCAACTTGGTCGTTCATTCATTCATTCATTCATTCATTCAACTTGTTCATTCATTCACTTGTTCATTCGTTCGTTCATTCATTCATTCACTCGTTCATTCGTTCGTTCATTCATTCATATATTTGTCAATCAATTTATTCATAAATTCATTCATTCTTTTGTTCGTTCATTCATTCATTTATTATCTCATTCATGCATTCAAGTCCGGCAGCTTCCAGTTCAGGTGAGCATGCTCTACTTTGCTTTCAATGTATTCGTTCATTCATTCACATATTTATTCATTCATTCGTTTCTTCACTCCTTCATTCATTTTTACATTCATCTATTCATATTATTCTGTCACACAGAATTGATTCGTAAACTCATTCATTCTTTCTTTCATTCATTCATAAATTTATTCACTCATTCTTTCATTCTTTATTGTGATAATTTGCTGAAAAGGTTGTCGTATTACAAATGGCTGTGTGAGAAACATATCTCAACTTCAATCAATTTGTTGAATTCCTATTCAACGAAGATTCCTGCTTCTATACGTTTCTTGCTGCACTTATTGACCGCATTAGCAGTCGCTCAATGCTTTGCGAACCGCTTGAAACTCGACATAAGAGCCGTCGGGAACGCAAACGAGACCGTTGGCGCCAACGCGAACGTCTCCGACACGGGGTCCCGGGACCAGGCGTCGCACGTACCGCCAAAGAACTGGGTGCTGCCGCGGTTACGGCCACAGGCGCGGTTTTGGAGGGGCCGCGGAGAGGCGCCCGCTTGCACAGAAAGGGCAATACCTCAGCCTTCCTGAGATATTGCCCCCCTCCCACAGTATTCACCGGTCCCCACCGCACCACCTCCCACGCACGCGGACGGGCCGACAGCTCACCTAGGTCATACCTACGCCTGACACTACACTCTCAGAAATGTCTGCATTACTTTTAATGTAAAGTACATTAAAGTAATTATCAATTTGCGCACATTAAGTATAATGTACAGGTACAGGAACTTTAATGTACGTATACATTAAATTTAATTTAAGTGTACGATTAAATTTAAAGTAAACAAGTAGGTTAATTTAATAGGTACATTAAGGTACATTAAGATCCATGTTTCTTCGTACATTATATCTATATTAAATTTAATGTAATGTTTGACAGTGTAACTTGTCGAATCGAATCGACGTGCCTTTGCTAGCTTTCGCCTTCTGCAAGTAAGGAATTAACTCTTTTCTCGTTTGCCGTATGGCTCTCCTCAAGTTTTCGCGCATGCGCCTTCTGCAATTTCGAGAGAGAGGATTCCGGGCTGCTCTCAGCGACTTCTCCCTCTTGCAGAATGAGGCCGTCTTGGCCACAATCACGCGCGTCTGCGCATCGCGCTGCCGTCCGGTCCTGTGCGCGCGTTTCATGTCTTACAATTCCAGCTGACATCCAGCTGCTCGGATAGAACGAGTATACATCTTTTATTGTCCATCCATGACTCGTGCAGCTGCTCAAGAATTCCAGTGACAATATTAGTTTTGCGCCACAATTGGATCTTAAGGTTATCAACCTTGCACGCCAGCTGATCGCGTGCCGTCTGCAGGTTCAGTGCATATCCTCAACTCTTGATGTCGTGAAACTCCAGCCGACACCCAGCTGCTCAGATTGAACGAGTATACATCTTTTATTGTCCATCCATGACTCGTGCGACTGCTCAGTGAGTCCAGTGACAGTGATAGTTTTGCACCACAATAGGTTCTTAAGGTTATCAACCTTGCGCGCTAGCTGATCGCTTGCTGTCTGCAGATTGCACTGCATATCCTCTTGTTAATTTTTCTGATGATGTCGATGATATCGACGTTAGTACGGGAGCTAGGATTTAGCTCCAACTCACCAACTCAAAATCGTCACCACGCCCATCACGTTCCCCAGGAGTCCCAGCCATTCTGTGCATTGATTGATTGATTGATTCATTCGTGTTTCCGGGCGCGTCAACTACTTCGGTCATTAGTCCCGTTAGTATAGTGCATGTTTTTTCTCGGGAGATGGCGGTGATTTCCCCCCGCTGGATGGCGAGATCCGGCGCCGACCTACCGTCGGCTAGTGGGTTTTCCCCCTAACCAGGACTCTCCCATCAACGGGGCACCGCCCCAGTCGGGACAAGCTCTAAGCTCCCGACCGGTCTCCCGGAATATGTGGTAGTGTAGTGCATGTTAGTGTAAGTGTGTGTGTAAGGGGAGAGGATAGGACAAGGAAGAGGAAGGACAGATCGCGCGCGGTCTGTGGCCCGTTTGGTAGGGTACTGCTCCGGCATTCGCCTGGTGTTGATCGGAGAAACCACGGAAAACTACCGATCAGAGCAGCCGGCCGCTAGAATTCTCCTCCAGACAGCAGCTGAATTCGACCTAGCTGAAAAGCTAGTGTCGAAAATCCTGCCGCCGTGGGGAGTGTAACCTAGGATCTCCCGGTTAGAGGCGCTGCAGTGACATCAGTTGATGCACTGAGCTACCGCTACCGGTGCCATTCTGTGCAGATCCCCCGGGCAACGCCTCAGTGTGACAGCTAGCCCCTCACCCAGCGAGTGGTTGCAGCTCGCCATTGCTCGGGCGACACCATCCGGAAACAGGTAGAGCGGTTCGGAAGCACGCCCACTCGCCTCCGCGACTTGACTTGAACTGACTTTATTCCGAAACTTGAATTGACATTAGTAAAGATGCGCATTTGATGTGTTATGAGCCGTTTTAATAAAAGCGATCTAAGTAAGTAATTATCTAGATAGATAAGATAATTATCTAGAAGATAGCGTTATCATTCTTGGTAAGTGTACTCTTATTACGACATTAATCCTGAAATTTATGAAATAATTTGTTGAAGGAACGAGACTGAAAATCTCTCATCTGAATTTGTGTAAATCGAGTTTCGTATAAACCTATACTGACAGAATACAGAAAGAAAGGAGTAAATCCATACAAAGAGAAATAGTTTTATAAGGATATATGAGAATAGGAAAAATGGAGTATAATACATAATCATTAATATATCTCATAAACTTTATGTAAATTATGAGAAAGTTTTAATGCAGAGTATCAAACTACATTCTTTTTACTCTGAATTCTTGAATTGAATTAGGTTGAATTGGAAATAGGTATGTTTCACAGAACAAAAACAGATTATGTCACAACGTTTGACTTCCTCAGTTTGAATTGCAATTAATATGACCACTGATTGTAAAAATACCAACGAAATAGCGCAGTTTATGAATATATTATATAAGCTTTGTACATTCTCACTTTCTGAAGGTATTTTGTGCTTTTTATTAATTTAGAAGCAAATGTGTCTTTAATAGTCTAAAGAAACTCAATCAGAAAATTCCCACAGAGATCATTACAGTTGCAATGAATCAAAAGTATAGTAGTTATCACAAATTATAAGAAGAAAATTTACAAATTAAATTCACGTATATTTTTTCCACAATTCTCCAGTTTTCTCTTTAAAATATCTGGCCAATATATTAAAGTAAGCTCCCAAATTAGACATTGTTTCATTTTCATCAATATCTCGACGTTTTTTTTAGAATACATACTTTTAGAACCTCCTATTAATTTCTGCAATTAAGATTTCCCATTGTAAGAAATCCATTTCTTAATTATAGATCTTTAAATTATTACCTGTACGCTTTTACCAAACTATTTGCAGCATCACCGTAATTTTAAATTTTATCGTTAGAGTTTTCTAAGTGATTTCTAAGGTTACAGCGCAAAAGAAGTTGAAATATGAATAACAGTATGAATAACACGACATCACCGTTTCTAATAACACGTGAATGTATTTGAGCACCACCAGTAGTGATTTAGCCCCATTATATTATTATCTTACGTACACGCGAATCGAACAATACCTGCATTGGCAAAGAATTCGAAATGAAGCAATAAGCCTCATATTCTCGGAACATCGCTCCTCCAACTCGGATCCTCTGGGGACGCCCTCGTCAAGAGAACGCCCCACGTTCCGTTGCGCCCGCGCGTCCATGCATCAAAGAGACACTATCAGCAAGGAGAGGGCTCCGTCAATTTATCAAACCCATTCAGGCTTGCAGCCGCCTACGACGCACTAGGTTCCTCTTCGCTCAACCGCCCCCGCAGTCGCCGTCCACGACCCCACGGTCGACGTCGTCCTCCCTGCCCTCGCCCTCGCCGTCGCCCTCGCCCTCGCCGTCGCCCTCGCCCTCGCCCTCGCCCTCGCCCTCGCCGTCGCCGTTGCTGTCACCGTCGCCCTCGCCGTCGCCTTCGCCGTCGCCTTCGCCGTCGCCGACGCCCTCTCCCTCGTCCTCACCCTCGCCGTCGCCGTCGCCCTCGCCCTCGCCCTCGCCCTCGCCCTCGCCCTCGCCCTCGCCCTCGCCCTCGCCATCGCCCTCGCCCTCGCCCTCGCCCTCGCCCTCGCCCTCGCCCTCGCCCTCGCCCTCGCCCTCGCCCTCGCCCTCGCCCTCGCCCTCGCCCTCGCCCTCGCCCTCGCCCTCGCCCTCGCCGTCGCCCTCGCCGTCGCCCTCGCCGTCGCCCTCGCCGTCGCCCTCGCCGTCGCCCTCGCCGTCGCCCTCGCCGTCGCCCTCGCCGTCGCCCTCGCCGTCGCCCTCGCCGTCGCCCTCGCCGTCGCCCTCGCCGTCGCCC
>BLKR01005685.1:0-46674 GCA_011170035.1 Teleogryllus occipitalis | reverse complement strand
TTTCCAAATCTTTTGTAATTTTTATTTATATAAAATTAAGTTTTATTAAAAAATATTAGCAAAATTAAAACGCTTACATACGCCCAACGAACCTGCATGCAACGCAAAATTCAGTCTGGCTGTCGAAGCAGAAATCCTTTACGGAGCTGTTTCCAATCTGAAAATAATTATTCGCAAAATGAGTAGTGTGCTTTATTACTTTGAAAACACAGGGCTCTAAAAATACGTAGTTAAATTCAATATTTTCCGAAATAAAATACTATTCGTATTTTCTACACTTTATAAATGAAAATCACTGAAAAGAGATATGTGTTCCCATTCCACATTAGTCTTCTGACAAAACTGTTAGTTTTAGGATGATTTAGTTTTTAGGATTTTATTACTGAGCGGCATTTGTTGTGTTTAAAATCTTTGATGAAATATTGGCTAGAGAGAAATATTTCAGTTACTTTTTCTGCAGCCACGCATTCCTAAGCACTGTGCTGAATGTGACATTTATAAACTGTGAATGAGGTAATCCCGCGAACGGCACGGCTCGTCACCTATGCCCCGAAAGGTCAAGAGCCGTCGTGTGTATAGTTACATGCACAGGAAAATGTATATTCATGAAACAAATAGATGAGGCGATAACTAAGAGGCGATGCAATTTTCCAAAATTAGGTTAAATAATTGCATAAATGTTGATGGAGTGACTATTCACATTAAAACATGGATAATTGGTATTATGTACCAAATGAATGAAATAGTAGACTAAATGAAAATTGAGTCTTTTTATTAATGAAACCTGCTATATTTTGAAACCCATAACCTCTTCGATATTCGTCTATATTTTCTGCCGATAACAAGGGCTGTCTAGTGTGGCTGATCCTTCTTTCTGATTGATATAAATGATTGTAGAGGATTTCGTGGTTGATTGTCGTGTGTGACATTTTAATGATTGTTGACGATAGTTGTGATTGGTTGTTGTTGATGATGGTGGCTGATTGTTATGGGTGAGAGTTATGGCGTGTGTACTATCGTGCTGCTTCATTGAGGCAACGAGCGCAACCATGTGCAATCAACCGCTTGAGCAAAAGTAGCCTGACTTCATCACATATTCTTGGCAGTTAGATTTTGCTCTCGTGGCAGAAAGCAGTTCGACCACTGTAGTAGCATTTGTTGCCTCATTTATGTATGAGTTGTAAAGAGTTCGGCTGTCTGTAAAGAGCTTTTAAATCGTCGTTGATTGGATGAAAACGTTATTTACTTTCACAAATGAATTTTAGTATCTAGTTACAATTTTTGCAAAAAAAAAACAAAAAACTATTTGTCTGCATTGATAACTGACCCTTTCCTAGATTCACGATCAGAAGATTCAAATTTCAATTTGAAAATGAAATTTTTGTATTTTAAAAATGATTTATTTCTATGTACCTCGTAACTGATTTCTTAAATTTCTCGTGGGTGTTCAATGGAAGTTATTTAACTCTGAATCATTGGCTTCCGTAGGATGTGACATGTAGCAGCGCGACTGTTGAGGGACTAGCTTTCTATCTCTGTGTACCAAGGTTCAAATTCCGAGCATTAGATGTGGAATTTACGGCGGACTAAGCGGGTTTATGTTGGGATTTCCCAGGGCTCTCCTGTTTCCCTACCAACTACTCCGTTTTCACACTGATTACTCGCCACATAACAAGCATCCATTATCATCTTCGTATCCCCACCTTCCTGAGTATAAGCAAGCAAACAATCCTGACGTAACATCAGTGGCTCGGGTACGTAAGGCGTTCAATAATCCGTTTCTAAAGGAAATCCAAAGGCATGAGAAGACTCCAATGAGGCAAACCGCCTGGTTGGATGCAACTCAAAACGACCCTAAATGAAAGGCGAATATTTAAGTTTTAGAGTATTTTTTTAATTTTATAATGTATTTAATTTTAGAGTTAAACTTTCTTCATTTTTCAATAATATTCTCTCTTCAGTACTAAACTGCTTTAAAAAAATTGGGAAAGAATGGTTCTTGACTTAGATCATGCGTGACACATCATTAAATGTATTCCATTGTTGTTTTTCGCTTTCTTACGGGCAGTAATATTCCTTCGTCATTTTGCGTATCCTTCACGCTTTAGATGTTTCTTATAATGCCTGGCCTTATACATTACATGACTTTAACATATTGCGTACTATATCACCGCCATTATTTAAAAAATCTGATTCTTTATATCGTTTGTAGAATCATCGTTTGCATTTGTAATTCCAAGAACCGCAAATCTGATGTTACTGAATCAAATTGTGTGTGAATAGATACTTTCAAATTATTTCTCACAAAAATAATTATTAATCTCCAAGTTAATTTTCTAGAAAACGACTAAATTCGAGTTGAATACAATATTAACTAGAGATGCTACAGAATTGCATAGACTTTTTCGTAGTAAAGTTTTCTAATTTCCTTGGTGTGGGCCGGTACTGGACAGTCTTGTCCCTCCTTCTTGCCTGCTTCCATATATTGCGACCCAAAGATTTTTTTTTTTTGAAAATTTCGCAACTTTTCGGTTTTCAAATAGTAAAACCTAAATTATATTTTAAGAACATTATACTTTAAGAACATAAGGCTATAACGGCGTCATAAATAGCAATTTTCATTGAAAAATTTGAAGCCGTTTTTTAATGAAATGACGATTAAGTATTACTGTAAATGCGAAAATTGAAACTCTTTTTCACAGGAATCTATTGAGTTTTCGAAGATTGTCATTTGAAATCATTTGAAGAATTTCCACTCAGAAATGCAATAATGTATACAAATCGATGGAAATGTGTATACTCGTATTAATGACGTGAAAGATATTTCAAAGAAATTACATTCGTGTAATTTTTTAAAAACAAGAGAATAAACGAAAATGAACTTTACGTAATATTGAAAAGTGCAAGTAGCATTGTCAATTGAACAATTTTTAAAGAAAAAATTTTGAGTCATTTTTGAGAAAATGGCGTTTGAGCGTTTCTGAAAATGCAAAATGTTTAGCTCATTTTTTCAGGAAACTGTGGTGTTCTCAAGAGAAACTTTATTTCACATTATTTAAATCACATGTACTCATAAATCTAATAAAGTGAAGAAATAACCTCTAGTGTAAATATATCCGACGTGAGAGACAAGTCAAAAAAAAATTTTTTTTGTAACTTTTGAAAAAAAACAAAAGAATAGAGCAGAATGACGCTTTTATCATGGTATAGGGTTTGTTTGGCACTAGCACTAACAAAAGTTTAAAGAAAAAATTTGGAACCGTTTTTGAGAAAATCTTGTTTTGGTAATTTTTTAAAATTGAAAATATTGCACGCACTATTGCACGAAAACGACTAATTTTTACAAAACTTTCCTAAGTTAACTAAATTTCCAAAACAATTTACCTTAATGAAAGAACTATCTATGGAAAACAAATTTCATTTGAAAGAGAAACTTCTATCTTCAATTTTATAATTTTAGGAAGACGCGGAAAAAGATTCAAACTTTTGCAATTTTCGAAAACTCAGATCAGAGTTAACCGTGAAATTCGGACCAATGCCTCTGTTATAAGTGTCTGTTGTACTCTATTCTTACAAAAAATTTAAAGAAAAATTTGGAGTCGTTTTTGAGAAAATTTTGAAAATGTCAGGGGGGCTTTATGTAAAGTACCCCCACATTTCAAAGAATGTTTTTCAAAATTTCAAAGCTTCAACTAGATCCAGATGAACGGGGGTTTCTTCAATTTGAAAAAGATCATACGTGTGGTTTAGGTGCTAGGTTGGTTCACATACGACAGACGGACGGACAGACAGACGGAGGGAGGGACGGACGTAGGGACGGACGTAGGGACGGACGTAGGGACGGACGGAGGGACGGACGGACGGAGGGACGGACGGAGGGACGGACGGAGGGACGGACGGAGGGACGGACGGAGGGACGGACGGAGGGACGGACGGAGGGTCGGACGGACGGAAGGACGGACGGAGGGACGGACGGAGGGACGGACGGAGGGACGGACGGAGGGACGGACGGAGGGACGGACGGAGGGACGGACGGAGGGACGGACGGAGGGACGGACGGAGGGACGGACGGAGGGACGGACGGAGGGACGGACGGACGGAGGGACGGACGGAGCGTCGGACGTTTTGAAAAAATCAGGGGACCCTAAAACGTGTATTTCCGTTGAAATCTCGAAATCGGTTTTCCTCAGCATTACATAACTTTCTCTATACTACATTTATTATTCCCACCGGGAGCGGTAGCTCAGTGCATCAACTGATGTCACAGCAGCGCCTCTGACCGGAAGGTCCTAGGTTCGACTCCTGACGGCGTCAGGATTTTCGACACTAGCTTTTCATGTAGGTCGAATTCTGTCGCTGTCTGGAGGAGAATTCTAGCGGCCGACTGCTCTGATCGGTAGTTTTCCGTGGTTTCTCCGATCAACACCAGGCGAATGCCGGAGCAGTACCCTAACAAACGGGCCACGGACCGCGCGCGATCTTTCCTTCCTCTTCCTTGTCCTATCCTCTCCGTTTACACACACACTAACAAGCACTACACTACCACATATTCCGGGAGACCGGTCGGGAGCTTAAAGCTTGTCTCGGCTGGGGCGATGCCCCATTGCTGGGAGAGTTTTCGTTAGGGGGAAACTCCACTAGCCGACGGTAGATCAGCGCCGGATCTCGCCATCCAGCGGGGGAAGATCACCGCTATCTCCCAAGAAAAAAATGCACTACACTAACGGGACTAATGACCAAAGCAGTTGACGTGCCCGGAAACCCGAAACAATCAATCAATATTTTACTCCCGTATATACTTATGTATACGAGAAAGTAAAATTGACATAATACGACACCTATTATTCCCCAAATCGCTCTTCTGCTTTCATCTCCCATCCATCGCCTTCAACGATGGAATTGAACAAACGCATTCCGTTTTCGTTTCAAAAAGTTTGCCACCCTCGCACGGTCGTCGTTCCGCACGCGTGCCAAAAGGTCGCGGGCCGACGCGTGTGTCATGACGAGTGGGCGCGGCGTTTCGTGTCGTTTCATAGCGTGGAGAGCGTGTTCTCTGGCTTTTAAATTAGGCGGCCCGCAGCGACGCGAGGGCGGCGCGTGGGGCGGCGAGGGCGGGGGCGGGGGCGTGAGGACGCGGCAGGGCGGAGCCACGCGCACGACATCACGCCACCGCCGCGAGGACGCGCTGCGATCGGGGTGCGTGCTAAGGAACTTGCCGCGCTGCCGCGTCGATGCAAATATGCGTGAGTGACTACGCTCGAAAAGAATGTTAGCGCCGGTGAGTAACGCGCACTTTTAAATTCTTTGTTTGTTTTTTTTTTGGGGGGGGGGTCTGAGAAGGAAGTCATATCCAGAATAGAGCAATCTCGTGATTTTATGTTCATTTTATTTTTGTCAATGCTTATTGAAGCGATGGTGTATCTAAAGTCAGGTCCTGCATATGAGAGTAAGAATAGGACGGAACGGAAGGAACAAATATTATTGATTCAGCTAGTGTATACAATATAAAGAGAACGTGTGTAATCTCTAACGCACTCATTTTACTACCCGAGAAAATTTTATATTATTTATAATTAAGTTGCTACGAATTTGATAATAGCTGTTCTGTGGCTCGACAGGCAGCTACGGGCCTTGGCCGACGTGCGGTGACCCAGCCTCTCGGCCACGGAATAAGGGGTTCGTGTGGTTAGCACAAAGACGTTCCTTCACCGTATATTCTGGTCTTCACAACCCTAGGGTGGGCTTTCTCGTCGTCACAGAGCAATAGATACTGGGACATTAGTAAGGAAAGCGCACAGGGAAAATTTGCTTCGGCCGGAAATCGAACCCGGGGTTCCGCCGTGGATTGCGAGCACATTAACCAACCAGCCACTGAGGGAGGACATTGAAGATTCTATATTGAATTTCGAGTCTCTATGGTTGAAAATATCAAAACTCTGTTTAAGTCAACGGTCATCTTTTACATTTTTGGGGTGTTATCTACTATATGATTCGTTTTGTGCTTGGAAAACGACAGCACAAAAAAATATTTTTCCTAGATAATTTATTCGTACTCTGCTCAAAGTCATACATTGATGAGAAAATCTGGAAGACAATGTCATACAATGACATCATTATAATGTCAACAATAGTAACTGTTGGAGAATCACTTATATGAACTAATGAATTGATGCATAATTGATGTGTGAAGAAGAACAATTATGTGATATCGCTTCTTCTAACTACAACTGTGTACTAATCTCATTAATTGAACTGACTTTTGGGGCTTTGGTAGGGAGAACATTCAATTTGTATTATGCACTAGTATTTTTAATCAAAAATTCCCTATGTATTTGATATGAAACTTCTCAGCAATCTCAATTTATCATTATCTTTTAAACGTATTTTTTATCTTAGGCAAATGTTTATTGTTAACTTTCTGGATGGACTCGAGGATGTTCTCGTTAAAGATAGTTAAATTAGTCGGAACCAGCCTCATTTGACGTGAGTTACGACTGTTAATACTTGACTTGGTTTACAATTTCTCTGACTTCTTGTAAACTAACTTGGGTGTTACTGTGAGTTGCAAAAATTAACGAAAGATATTATTATTAGTTCTTAACAACTTCGGTTTCTATATGTTACTTGTTTGACGGTGGTGATGGTGTAACGGTTAGCGTATCGGACTGTTATATCGAGGTTCGCGGGTTCAAACCCGTGGGTTTTTAAGGGCGGAAAAATCCTTAGTACGTCTTCCTTCGGAGGGGAAGTAAAGCCGATTGTCCCATGTAAGTAGATTTACTACATGTAAAAGATCCATCAATCTAAATGAAGCCTCTGAGCTAAATTCAGATTGCCTGTTTCGTCGCCAGTTCTTTCTCCCCTAGTTGGTGAAGGAAGAGTAGCGAAATTTTCGTGGTCAGACCGGAGAGCAGGTCTCATGGCCTGAGTCTCGCCACGTACAATAAGGCATCAATTATATTCAATATGACGCCTTGTACCCAAGTACGTAAGATGTTGATTGAATCAAGAAAAAACACGATATAGAAGTACTAAACCGTTAGTGTTACGTTCTCTCGTTGCAACGAAACACTCTATTTTATTTAAAATTTGTCTTTTGAATTAGAACATTCCCTAGTACCCATGATCCATCAAAAAAATAAAAAAGCATCTATCTAAAAAAAACTATCAAGATCGATAAATAATTTAACGAACATTTCTACTTGTTTTATCATCGTGTTCTTTAAAAGAATACTTGATAGGTTTACCACAAAAACTCTTAGAACTCTTTTTTATTATCAGACGATCCCAAAGATGACCAAATTAAATGAAATACATGCAAGTGATATTTTGGGACAATATGCGTTGTCGCGACTTTTCGCTATTTTTCAGGACATAAACAACGATGCGGATACGACTTTTACGACTGCAACAAAATACGTAACTTTAGGAAAACCCTCGAAATGAAAGAGAATTACCGTTTAAAGCCCACTTCACTGAAATGCGTTTCGAAAGATCCCCCCAGTGTATGCGACTATAAAGAAAGACCTTAAATTTTATATTGCTCGTAAAACACACAGATCAGAATTTGTTGTCTTGCTATATGTGTAAGGAAGATGTAAAGCTCCTCGTTGTGTAAGGGTCCTGACACTTCTTTTTCCCATCGGTCTCTTCGTAATGTCTTTCCTAATTATATTTTCTTAACCAGTGGGTCAGTACTGTCGACATTCTGACTTGGCTGTTTTTCCTGAATTAGCACAAATTTATGCTGAGAACAGTTTTGAATAAAAATAGATTAGCTGATAAGACTGAAACTTGTGAGGAACCAGAGTTAACACAGATTCGTGTACATCATGATAGAGGCAGTGTCGGTGATAAGTTAGGAAAGAAAATGTTTCTTCTGACCTCTAAAACACCTGTTGACGATACCAGATTCATATTATTTATGTCCGACTGTGTTAATTTAAACTCATATGCTGGACGTAACTTAAACCATATCACAGCCTGCAATTTCAAGAGATTCGAAATAAGAAAGTTGAAAAGTTTGTGCCATTCCGCTCTTTTGTATTTCAATTTATTCATGTTGGTAACTAAATTTCTAAAATTCTCACTTCTAATTCACAGAAATGGTATGCATTCATATTATAGAATGCCCCTTCTAATTCTTCGACAGGCAAATAATAATTTGAAATGGAATACGAGTTATATTGATACAAGTTAACGTTAAAAGCGATTAAGAATGTAATTAATTTCAATATTTGTTGTCGAAAATTGTGCTCCATATTTGTGTTATTATGTTTAACCACTTTTCCCAATACAATGTATGAAAATACAATTTTGTTTCACTCTCTAACGGTACTGTTTTGACAATAAGTATTTATCAACTGTATCGAAGAATCTTAAGTTGCAATAAAACATTTAGCAACATTTCGTCGCTTTGAACAAAATCACTTCAGAGCTCTGTTTGGCATTCAGGGGTTTGGAGGTAGACTACTCTACTATTCAGCTTCCCCTCCTCATGAGATGCAGATTCCCGCACCCTCATCAGTCTTCCTCTTTAAACTAAGCAAATCCATTCCTGGGGATCCGCCACCCGAGTGCCCTCTTGCGCCCCCCTCCCCACGTGCACGTCTCAGCCGCTCCTTGGTGGGGGCAGCGCGGCAGGGGAGAGACGGGGTGGGGGCGGTGCGGAGAGGGGACGGAACGGGTCGGGGCGGAGCGGGGATTGAGCTGAGCGAGGTGGGATGAGGGGGGCGAGGAAGGGAGGTGGCGTGGCGGAGGCCGGTGGGGGCGGGGCGAGGGCGGGGCGAGGGCGGGGCGAGGGCGGGGCGAGGGCGGGGCGAGGGCGGGGAGGTGCGGGGCGGGGCGGGGCGGGGACGGTGCAGCAGCGGGGCGGAACGGTGGCAGAACTGGGTGAGATGGAGCGAGGGCAGGAGTGGAACTGGGGCGCGGCGGAGCGGGACGGAGGCGGGGCGGAGCGGGACGGAGGCGGGGCGGAGCGGGACGGAGGCGGGGCGGAGCGGGACGGAGGCAGGGTGGGGCGGGGTGGAGGCGGAGCGGAGCAGGACGGAGGTAGGGGGGGCGAGTGAGGACGGGGCGAGAACGTGGCGGAAGCGGTGTCGGGATGGGAGTGGGACGGAGGCGCGCGGGGGCGAGGCGAGGGCGTGGCGTGGAAGAAGCAGGGCAGTGAGGGTGGTGGCGGGGATGAGGTGGGGCTGGGGCGAGAAGAAGCGAGGAAGGAGTGAGCGCGATCGTGGGCGTGTCAGGACCACGCGGGGGCGCTAGGGGATCGTTTGTCGGGACGGCAGCGGTGGTAGAGGGCATGATAGGTCGGCGACGGTAGTGGAGGTGGCGGCGACGTGTGAGCGGCATGGTGGCAACGGGGGTGGCGAAGGAAGCAGAGGTGGCGGGGACAACGGGGCGGCGAGGTTGCTTGGGCCGGGGGGCGGCGGAGGGGGTGAGCGAGAGAGAGAGGGCTGACAGTGGCGGTAGGGGAAGCGAGGAAGTCGAGGATGGGGCGCCGGCGGGGGCGGGGCCTGCGACGAAACCAGGGCGGCGGCGGCGTCCGGGAGACGGCTCTTGGGTAATTAGCCGGTGACATCACGTCCATTAGCGCACGCGCTCCCTGCCACCCGCGCCGCGCCGCTCCGGCGACGCGCCCTCTCCACAGCCGTCTCCCAGGCGCGCTGCCTTCGCCTCTGACCGCGCCCTCTGGGCCGCCTCTTGCCCCGCGCTCTCACGTTCACATAAGGAGGCAGTCTTAATGTTTCCGGGCGCGGCTACTACTATGGTCCTGTCCTGTTAGTCCAGTGTATACGGACATGTGATCCGTCGCCGTTCTACCCGTCGAATTGCGAGAGTTTTCCCTTTGAGGTATCTTCTTCAACGGGTCACCGCTGGAACTAATTTTAGACTTCCGACATGTGTGATAGTGCAGTGTTTGTGAGTGTAATTGTGTGTGTGTGTGTGTGTGTGTGTGTGTGTGTGTAAAGGGGGAGAAGGGATTAGGATGAATTTGGAAAGATCGATCGCGGTGTTTGTCCCGTTTATTAAGTTCAGACTGGTATTGACCGTACAGCCTACGGAGAACTATTGATCAGAGCAGCTATTCGCTAGAATCCTCCTTCAGACAATGGTTGGATTCGATCCAGATACGTAACATTTTTCTCCACTATACAGAGCACCATGGTTTCTTTATCACCGCCAGCATTTTGCCCCTTTTCGGCACTAAAATTTGTCGCATTGACTTCTCACCCAGCATCCAGTATATCTCTCTCTCAGTCTCAGGCTCTCTTCAAGCCTTTCAAGACATTACGACTGTCCTATTTTCCAATCACGCATGCCCTTCTTACCAGCCATACCAGTACCGTCAATCTCGTTCTACATCCTCGCTTTCCTTTCCTTCTTTTACCACTTAGATATCATTGTCGTTCTACTCAGTCTCTTCTTCCATGTCCATACCTTCCGCTGATCTCAAATTTCAACAGTTTTACTATCTACGCTCTACACACTCCCTTTTTCGTTATTTTCGCCTGAAACTATATGACTCTCCACTACACTTTTTCTAGCGCCGAAGCCGTAATTTTATTATTATTACTCTTACTTCTCCTGCTTGAAAGTTCCTCCGTTCCATCTTTGTCGATCTACGGACATTGCCATCCCATCTACTATTTACTCTTCTCGCCATCCACTGCCTTTTCGCTGCTCCACAACAGACATCCGTACCTCAGGTCACCGCTGCTTCCGCTCGCCCATTCCTCCGACGCACGCAGCTTCTCCAACGCCTCTAGCAGACCCCGCCCACCCACCCCCACCCCCTGGGTGTCCTCCTCTCGTTTCAACCGCCCCCCCCTTGCCACGACTCGAGCCCCTCCCATCCCCACCCCTCCCAGCTCGCCGCATCCGCCCTCCTTGCCACGCCTCGCGCCGGCCGCCCTCGGCGTCCTCACGTCCTCAGTATCGGTCAGCCGTGGCCCTGGTGCGTCGGGACGCTCGCCCCTTTGCGGTCAGCGCTCGCTCCTGGTGTAGGTGCGGCCGTTGCTCCCGGAAGTCGCGCCAGGTGCGTGGTTGTGTGTTGCCTAGTTTCCGAGTGCTACGCGATCGTGTCTGTGTGGAGAATGGAATGCATCTTCCGTGTTAGAGGATTTAACACTTCTTCAATTAATTATGCGGTTGCGATATAGTATTCTTTACTTTTGTTCGTAATTTCGTGGTGGTATAGTTTAACCATCAATTGAATAAACGAAATATTTGTCCGGTTTATTGTTTTACCCCGACATACATAATACAGCTTTATTTCTCTGTGTGCGAAATGTGGATTAAGTCCGTTGAATCTTTCTACTTTTATCGACTGACTATTCTGTCTTGATATCGTCCTGCAGTCTCGACTGTTATAGCTTAAAGCGAGTGATTTTCTGACTCTTGATTGAATGATGCCACAAAAAGGATCTAATACATTTTATCTAACGAGCCCTCTGTAAAGGACTGGGCCTCGAGGCATCGACCTATGTTTAATTGGTACCGCGAAACTGTAATTGACGTTTCTACGTAAACGCTTTTTTTTCATGGAAATGAATAATTGAAGGGGTGCGCATGTGTTCCAAGTTGGAGGAGGAATTTTCATGTGAATTCATAAATTGGGAAAGATTATTAATTTTCTTCGAAGGACGTCATGCGAATGGTGATATTGGTATGGCCAAACCCAAACCTATGTAGTGTGATTTTCCATTGTAATTTTTTTGTCGTTAATGTGTTTCTAAGCTCAAATTGAAAATATTGCAATGAAAATAGAGTTTTGCTGCTTAATGTTGGGTTATTCCTATCGTGAATATTAATAATAATTTACAATAAATGTTTTGCAGTACAATTGGCATGATTAATTGACCGATTGAAAATGAATAATTGTATTTATATTGCATGTTATCTTTATAATATATTCTGATGCTTTCCTCTCGTATTGAGCAGATATTAAAATATGATTCCATGTGTGAAATTCAGCAAACCATTAAAAATTAATAAAATGAATACGAGAATAGTTCTCTGGCTCATCAATATTTCCCGCTTTGTAAATGTAATGTTTTGCATTCTACGGCTACTTTATTTGTTTCAGAATACAAAATAATTATTATAGTAGGTTTCCGATAATTAGTTTTGCGTGCGTTTTATGATTATAAGAAAAGATAATTTGATTCTACCAAGGAGTTTATGATTGTTAATACTCTTTAAATCATGCAGTGTTCTTTGTTGCAGCATAATTATATCATGGTTCTCAAGTTCAAGTGGCATTAATATTATATGTAATCATCTTGACACCAGTAGTTCTGTATATACATACATGCTTCGCAATTGCTTCATCAACCACCTTTGTTCTCGGATAATTCTTTACAGTTAAAAGTATAATGATACGTTTACGAAGTAGAAAATAACTGCAGAAAAAAGAACCTCGAGTAAATACAAAGAACAGATGATGTTGCAAATACAATTACTTTTTTTGTATGAAAAATTTACTATCAAACTTTTGCTTGAGAGTCTCATGACATGAAATCAAACCTTCGGGTAATGAATAGATGCAATTGTTTTTAACAACTCACTCGCTTACAAGCAATGGTGGGTAAATACAAAAATTTGAGGTTTGTGGTACATTGACGTCAGTATTTGTTTACGTCGATGTGGTTATGTGGCTCATTAGGCACTGAATGTACCATGTTCATGCGTTGCAACAGCTGCGATAATCAGTGATTCCAATCATGTAGAGAAAAAGGAAATAGAAATAGATTTTTTTTAAATATTGGATGTTAATGCTGACATGTATTTCATACAAATTACTTAACTTGTTCACCCATATTAAATAAACATTTTTTTAATTGCTTTAGGAAATGTATCTTCAGAAAAGAAATACCATAAAAACTTCAATAGTAATATTTCATCTGCATTTGGTATTCTGTTTTTGTTGTCCAGTGAAGGCAAGACCACATATGAGTTAAATGGCAAACAAACATGACAATAAACCGCGTAGGGTTATATTTACACTTATATTTATTATTATTATTATTATTATTATTATTATTATTATTATTATTATTATTATTATTATTATTATTATTTACACTAGAATAAATACTACGTTCTACTAAATACTAATCCGCCAAGAGACTCGAGAAATAAGAGTCGATTTTATTTTTAGCAATGAAATTAACTCTTATGAGCCAACTGCATATAAACTACATGTAGGTCGCATAAAAAAAGATTTTAAGAATAAGACAATATTGATGTACGAACGATCTAGTCGAGTAAACGTAATAAAAATGATATTGCATAGAAGAAATTTGTTGTTGGTTCAGTTGCTAGTAACACTTCACCTTTCTTGAATCATCCCAATGAAGGTGTTTTTAAAAGACGATGTTAACACCATGAATGCTAAAAGAACATTAAATTTCAGTGAGTCGGATAATCGTCATTTCGTTACATTCCAAAATTATTCAAGTTTTCATGAGAAGATATTTAGATGTGCTGATTATGTAAAAGTGTTCATCTCTTTCTTGTACAGTCGATTATGATTGCAGAGAACTGACGTCGAAGATACTGAGCTATATTATTTATGGTATTTCACTCATGAAATTTTAGCCAATTGCGTGCACCAAATGACACCATACCAACCAGTGAGAGACAAATCACCCATGTAAAATTATCAGTTACTGATTATCACTTTCTCAAAGGTGATAATTTTTGCACTTTGTGTTTAAAAAACTTGTATAATTTTGCTGCTTGTTATACTCTATTGTCCCTTCCGCTACAACTGTGACCACCTCTCTGATTTTTTTTGATCGGCAACCAATGATGAAATTATGAATAAATGTAAACCAAAAGAGACATTAAAAAATAATAAATATGCGTGGAGAAAGTTTGAGAATTTCTGTGAAAAAAGGAAATAATATATCGTAATTTTATTTACTTCGAATCAAGAGGTAGCAAGTACTTTAACAGGTTGGAGTATGAATATCAGGAACAACATTGCTTGTTTATCATCAAACTTAGGTTAGACAACTCTTACAGTGAAAATTAGAGAACAAAATCCGTTTCCTTTAAATTTAAACTTTGAAAACTGAATTTATTAGTTGTATTTTTAAGTAATTTTGCTGTCTTCATGTTATGTTTATTTTGTTGTGTGACTTTTGAACTATGTTTACATTTCTGTTCAGAGCAAGTCTGAATAAATATTAATTATTTATTAATACTTTATATTAAAAATAAAAGACTTTATATTTATAAAATTACATTCATAAAATTGATTTTAGTAAATCCCATTCGTACTCTGGCAATTCATAATTTTTTTCGAGAATTTCCAATGAGAGCTTCCCTATGATAAAGGTACATGGTGATTTCCCTTTACCTACGACACCAGAATGATTTTCCTCATCAGGTAACGGTGATCTCCCACCAGATAGTGAGATCCGGCACCGACCCACCGTCGACTCGAGGGTTTTTCCCAACCAGATATACCTCATCAGTGGGACATCGCCCCAACCCAACTCATGGGAGAGGGAGGAGGAAGGAAAGAACGCGCGCGGTCCGTGACCCGTTTGTTAGGATACTGCTCCGGCATTTGCGTGGTGTTGATCGGAGAAACCACGGGAAACTACCGAACGGAGCAGTAGGCCGCTAGAATTCTCCTCCAGACAGCGACTGAATTCGACCTAGCTATGCAGCTTGGGTGGAAAATCCTGCTCGCGGTCAGAGGGGGCAAGGGTGGGTGGGGACGAGGGTGGCGTTGGAGGCGGAGGGCGCGGGCGGAAGCGGTGCGGCGGCGCGATGTGGCGCGGCGCTGCGTCGCGCTGCGTCGGGCGGCGGCGGCGGGGGCGGCAACGGCGGCTGCAAATTCGCCGGAAATTGCCGGCGACGCCCCGCATCGACCGGCGCCCGCGGCGGCGGAGTTCCTCCGGGTGGCGGCGAAACGGCGCGCGCCGCGACGCGCCGCGCCGCGCCGGGCGCTCCTCTGAGGGAGAAACATACGGAGGGAGGGAAGGCTGAGAAAGAGAGAGACACAGGCGGAGATGGAGATGAACGGAGGGTGTGGGAGTGCTGGATTGGATTGATTGATGTTTCCGGGTGCGCCAACAGCGATGGTATTTGGTCCCGTATGTGTAGTGCATGTTTTATTACGGGGGATGGCAGTGATCTACCCCTGCTGGTTCGTGCTATCTGACGCAGCCCTTCACGTCGGCTTGCGGGATTTTCCCCTACTAGTTTCCACTTCCACTCAGCGGGGAACCCCCCAGCCGACGCTAGCTCTACCTTTGCGACGTGTGGTACTGTAGTGCATGTAGTAAGTTGGTGTAATGAGGGGGTGTTGAAGGACAAGGAAGAGGAAGGAGATATCGCGCGGGGTCACTGGCCCCTTTGTTTGCGTACTGCTCCGATATTTTTTATTGATTGATAGTTTAGTGATTGCGCGACCTCAACTGCTAAGGACATTGGTCGCTTAAGTGTAGTGCTTGTAGCGTCTTATCGCGAGATGTGGCGGTGATCTTTTCCCGCTGGATGACAAGATCCGGGACCGACCTACGTCGGCTAGCGGGGTTTTCTCCAACCAGATATCTCCCACCAGCGTGACACTGCTCCACCCGCGACGAGCTCTAGACTCCCCACTGATCTCCCGACACGTGTGGTAAGTGTAAGTGTAAGTGTAAGTGTAAGTGCACGTAAGTGTAAGTGTGTAAGGAAGGAGGAAAGGATAGGACAAGGAAGAGTAAAAAAAGATAGCTCGCTGCCTGAGTCCGTTAGTTATGGGACTGGTCCGGCATTCGCCTGTAAATTGTGAAGGCAGGAATGGGCATAGATTTAGTGATTGTCGAAACAAGGGAAGGAAATAGTGGTGGAGATAACGAGGAAAGAATAGGGGATGCATGTTTGAAGAAGGGAGAGCGAGCCCGAGAATGACGGAGTGAGAATGAGAGAGTTGCGTGCGCGTCCGTGGTTAGTGGTTGACGATAGTTCTGCAGAGTATTATAGAATTGTGAGAACATGCAAACGACTTTTGTTAATCAGACACCGCAGTGAATGACTCCGATTTCTCATGTTTCATAATTTTTCGTCAGAATACGTAAGCTGTGACAAGCCCGTATGTTTTGAACACTACACATGACAAAAACATTAGATTTATTGTTACAATTATTGTTAATATTATGTTTTATCATTATTGTTATTATCATCATTTATTATAAAATTATTATATTTCCATTTTATGGTATACAGAAAACCGGGTAAAACTGATTAGTAAAACTACTTGCAGACAGATTATTAGTAGAAATATTCAACGAACGCCTTTTTGCCCCTATTTGTACGGTTAAATCGAAGAAAAATGAAATAGTTTAATATTTTTGCAATAATTAAAGAAAACAGTGCTAAAATACCGCCTTAAAAAAAGAAAATATATCGCGTCATCTTAGATAGAATAAAGGTATCTCAAAGTCTTTATATTGGTGAAAATCCCCTTCCAACAAATACTTATCTACCTTTGAAGTCAGGAGCCTGTAATGCCCTCATCCGGCTTTTAAATCGCTTGTTGTCACGCGACGGTTCTGCGCCTCCAACGACCCGTCACGAGCCAAATCGACAGCGGCGAAACCCCACGACGCGGATTCGGAGGGAAGGGTGGCAATGGGGGAGGGCGTGGCGGGGGAAAGTGGGTTGAAGGGGTAGAAAGATTTATGAATTGATTCTAGCACGTCAATGGCTATTGTCATTAATCCGCTAATCCCGATATTGTAGTGATTGTTTTTCCTGGGAGATAACAGATGGAACCTTCCCCGCTGGATAGTGAGATTTGGCGCTGACCTACATGTCGGCTTTCGGGGTATTTCCCCTCCTGATATCTCCTCGAAGCCGGAACAGGCTCTAAGCTCTCGACTGGTCTCTCGCCTTGTGAGGTAGTGTGGTGCACGTGTGTGTTTGTATGTGAAAGGGGAAAAAATCAGGTAAGGAAAGGGAAGAATAGATTGCGCAGTCCGTATCCCATTTGTTAGGTTACTTCTCTGATATTCACCTGGCACTAATCTGAGAAACGACGGAAATACATAAAATCGAAATAGCTAAAATCCAAAATCTGCCACCGTCAGGAATTGAACCCTACAACCTCTCAGTCAGAGACGCTCCAGGAAGATTAGAAGGAGATTAGGGTGAAGGTAGAATTAAAGTTCAATGTTTCAGAGGAGAGCGAACACGGTGGTGGTGAAAGAGGGAGATGTAAAGATGGATGCGTAGGCGGAGGGACAGACAGTGGAGTCGAAGCCCGAAGCTGAAGCCAGAAGTTAAATGTGGGGTCGAGATTTTGGGGGAGGTGGTGACGGTGGTGAGGGCTGCGGAAGCGGGAAGGAGACAAACGGTGTTGAAACAGGCTCTGAATTCGGCGGGGCATAAGCGCTAAGAAGGTGGAGGAAACGGGGAATGTGGAAGTAGAGGAGGAAGCGGCGGAGGTACGACTGTTAAGGTAGTATGGTTGCAGCCTACTGAGATTGCAGAGTGTAAGTGGTGGTAGCGACGATCAGACGTCCGCAGGAATGATAGTGGGGACCACGAGGGGAACGAATGCAGGAATGAAGGTGTGGACGACGGCGGGGAGGAGGGTGGAGACGACGGTGGAGATAACGTGGGGGCGACGGTGGTGTCGAGGACGCGGATGACGGCGTGCATGTCGGCGTGGTCGTCGGCGGGGACGACGGCGGGGCGACAGGGGGAGCGATGGCGGGGACGACAGGGGAAGGACGGCGGGGACGATAGCGGGGATGATAGATGGGACGACGGCAGGGGCGACGGCGGGGAGGACTGTGGGGACGACGGCGGGTACGGCAGTGAGGACGACGACGGGTCGACGGCGGGGACGACGGCGGGGAGGACGGCGGGGAGGACGGCAGGGGCAACGGCGGGGACGACGGCGGCGACGACGGCCAGGACGACGGCCTGGACGACGGCAGGCACGACGGCGGGAACGACGACGGGGCAGCTGCCATGGCAGCAGTGGAGCCGGGTCAGGGCTGGCGACAGGGTCGGGGCCGGGTGGGCGGCAGGCGACCGTTAACCAGTCACGACATTTCCGCAGTGGCCCTGAATGGCGCGGCGGCCTTTGAAGGACGGGCGCGGGCGGGAAGTGGCCTGCGCGACACGGCAGCATCTAAATCTCGGAGGGCCGTCTAGTCCGACCGCAAGGTTGTCAACGCATCCGCCGCTGTGATGCACGGTTGATCCCCACAGTCTCCCTACATGACGTGAGCCCTCTACTTGCTACCACGTGTCAGACGTACTTCGTTGCTTGGGGCGTACGGGATGTTATCCGCGAACGCTGAGATTGAAATTAAATATTTAGTTGGAATTACAAATTATCCGAATTTCAATACTTTAATAAAAACATAATTCAATAAAAACATTTTTAATGTGATAGAACTGCTTTAAAACTAACCATTTAAACCGCATTGAAGTTAGGATAGTGCCCGAAATAGGCTGATTGTAAATTGATTACACTGCCTGAGAAGTTTGTTGTCCTCTGAGTTATTCTTGAAAGGAGGTCTGTAGAATGTCCTGAAGAAGGCAGTAACATCAGATTTGAAAATAAAAAACATATTTTCGTGGCTGTTTATCAGAAAGTATCTATGTATATTTATCGTTGTATTCAGTGTTGTTTGAACAACAAAAATTTTAATCGAATTACAACAGTAGGGAGACTCGACTGACCCTTCAGAATTGTGGTACTGTATTCATTGATTGATTTTATGGTTTTCAGAAATTGCGTGCTTCGATGAAGTTTACTTGCAGTCCTTTTATTACAAGCTGAAACATTTCATTCGGTAAAAAGTATGTTTTATATTATTTTATAAAAAAAATAAATCCTTTTCCTTTTTGACCAGAAAAGCAAAGACGTTCACAAAAAGTGTTCTTATAATTTTCCAATATCGCGTAGTGTGTGTGGCACTGGAATTCGTTGCCCATTTTCATGTCTCGAAGCCGCGTTGTAGACACTGGAGGTCATTAACGTCACACGCAAAGAGCGTGTGCACATTGCAATTCTGAAGGCTGGCTGTCCAGTTAAGGTTTTAACGGCCTCATTTTACGCGCTATCTCATGCCTGTGCTCGATACACGCGTAATATGCACCTCAATTCAAACATTTTTATTTTTCGTTTTATTCCGAAAAGTAGATTTTTTAATTCGACAAAATTTACAAATATTGTCGGCGCATTTACTCATATCAAACACAACCTTCTGGATATTATCGATGTAAGGAAATTGTGAAGAAACTCCTATGCAGTAACGAAGCGTTCCTCAGCAAAATGACATAAACTTTTGATCTTCTAATAAAGAAAAAGTCGGGGAGGGGGTGAATACGCAATCATAATGAATAACTTTTCTGTCATTCCGTATCATATATGTATAGTGTTCCCACACCTATTTTATAATGTCCTCTGTCCATGATTTCTTCGTATATCCAGTTCTCAGGTTCACCTGAATTTTCAATTCCTCTAAGGTGTACCAATGCATCTAAAACTTACAATTCTTCTTGATTATACTTTATTTTTTAAAGGTTTTGCATTTTTAGAAATAAATAATATTTTTAAAACTTTTTAACGTTTATCAAAAAACTCTTCTTGTGCATATTCAGATAAAAATCATTTGTCTTAATATCTGTAAAATTTCCGTATGGAAGTCGATTTGACCTTTAGAACTCTCATCTGCTTAGGTGGCTCAAGGCAACAAATGATGTCACAGCATTGCCTATGACCGGGAAGTTCTAGAGTCCGAATACCTAGAGTAGTAGGTCTTTCGACACTACATAGCTAGGTCGAATTCAGACGCTGCCTGAAGGAGAATTCTAGCTTCCGACTGCTCTGATCGGTAGTTTACCGTTGTTACTCCAATCAGCGTCAAGCGAATGTCGGAGCAGTACCCTAACAAACTGTTCATTGACCCAACGCGATCTTTCCTACCTCTTCCTTGTTTTATCCTCTCCTCTTACACACACTCTTACACTAATATGCACTACTCATGTTGGTAGATCGGTCAGGAGTTTAGAGCTTGTCCCGTTTGGGGCGGTGCCCTCGTGGTGGGAGATACCTATTTGGGGAAAACCCGGCTAGCTGACGGTAGGTCGGAGCCGGATCTCACCATTCAGCGAGGGAAGTACACAGCCACCTCCTGAGAAGAAATATGCACTACACTTACAGGACTAATGACCCTAGTAGTTGACGCGCCCGGAATTACTAACACTCAATCAATCCATGCTCCTTCTCTCAGCGTTTGCTGTCCAGTCCATGCAGTCTCCCGCCCCTCCCTCCGTTGTCCTTGGCGCGCCGAGGGCGGCTTGTGACCCGAAGGAATCGTCGTTCGCCGACGGTCGCGCCTCCGGAAGTCCGTCCGACGGAGATCCTCGGCAGTTTCCGGCCGTCGCGCTCCGCGGCGGGGCAGTCTGAGATGAGCACGGTCTCCGGCGCGAGGCACGGCCGGGGAAGAGGGAACCCGTGCGGCATGAAACGGACGTGACAAGCTGCAATGAAGGATGCTATAAATCTGATATGCAAACATGTGTATAGTATAACATCAAATTATTTACATTCTTGAGCAATATTTTTCCTCTAATTTTATGACTATAATGTGGGAGATACGCTAAACGACGATTTAATAAAAGGGAATTATGGATTTTATGGAATTTTTCTAGCAAAAAAAGGCACTCTTTAATGTACACGCAAATATTGCTTTTCCAACATTTGAAACACTTTTGATCCGAGTACTTTTTGAATTGATATGTGTGTGGAGTACTATTGTTGCATTTGAAGATAGTTTTTGAACCAAAAATATCAATATAAGTATTACAACTAACTGTAGACTTTTTCGTTTTTAGCACGTTTCGTTGTTATTTTACGAAATTATTTACGAAAATACAGCAACGAAAACAATATTTATTTAAAGCAAATAATCTTTAACTGAAAATATTTAATGAAAATATATTAATTTCGTTTAAAATTACTATTTTCAAGTTGTTCGTTTCCATACAAGAAGTATTTTAATAAGTCTTCTATACTCAGTACGTCACCGCTTATTGTGACTCAGCTGATGCCATGAAACATCAAGGCTTCAAGAAAGCGACCTTCCGCCATTAAATATTGCTATTTACGTGTTGGGTTATGGAACAACAACATTTTTTTATATTCTTCTTCTACAAGAAATATTGATCTGTTCAAACTGTAATATTGCAGTTTTCTTAGACAATTTTAGTAAAAATATTTATTTTTATTGTGTTAAAACAGCAATGCTAAAATATTTTAAATGAACCTCAAAGGATGATTTATTCATTATAAAATATGTATCATATACACTATATAATATGTATAATGTATATTAATTTCATTAAATTTTCATTTCGAAGACGAAGAATTGTAGATGTTCACACTTGTTTTTCACAGTTATTGTTCACAGTTATTTTATTTCAGATTAATTTAATAAAATTTCCTGCGTGTGCCTTACTTTTTACAAAAATTTCTTTTTAAGTAATTCAAAATAACTTAGCGTTAACCAACATTTCAAAAGTGTTTACATAAAAATGTTATAAGCAGACGTATTTTTCTGCCAAAAAAAACGCCTTCCCCTGAGATCAGTGTTCCTGATTTAAACACGAATTTCGTAACTTTCCCTCCATTCACTTTGATGTCACGTCTGGAACGCGAGTTTTCCTCAGGCTTTTAGCAGCTCTCCGGCGGTCGTTGCGGCAGGAAGTGAGGACGCGCCGGCGGTGGGGACGGCGGGGACGGCGGGGGCGATGGGGACGGTGGGGGGGGGGGGGGCGGTGTCTCTAGACGCGGGCGGCGGCCGTTTCGCCGAAGTCGTCGTCTGGGTCTGGCTGGACCGCGCGCGGGCACGCAAAGGCCGTAGTATCCGCGCAGGCGGAGTGGTCTGCGCGCCGAATGGGAGAGGTCACTACGCCCATCTGGTCATTCACGTTAGCTCCTCCCCCTCGTGTTCCTCCGGGTTGGATGCTATTCTTCCCTTGCGAATATTGGGTGGGCTACAGAGTTGCGTGGGCCCGGCTTCGTTCCTTGGTAAGGTGCATGCGGTGTTCTGTATGATGTGGTAGTGTAAGGCGCCTTTGGGCTGTGGGACCGATTTTGAACGAAATTATGGTCGGCCAACGTCTCACGTTTGCTTCACTTTGCTGCCCGTTCGCTGCCCAATTTACTCAAACACTTGTTGGTAAATAAAATGAGCGTATTGAACCCAAATGACCTCTTCCGATGGCCTCCGGAAACATCGGCTGTTAGACAAAGATCTTTTTCCTATGATTTTGGGTTCCATTCGCTCGAAATCAACTGCAGAGTCAAGGCCATCTCTGATACTAAGACTACCTCCAATATATGTATGATGGTCTTTAGCGTGCCTCTCGCAACTGTTTCATACAATGAACTGCGGAATTTTGGTATATTGGATGATTTCGGGTGCGATATTCGGATGTATTTAGGATAAAGTAAGTGGGATAATTTCGCTTGCAGTTGCCAGGTAGCGAGCGACCATTATTTTGGCTGCACGATGACCGTAGCCTGAGGGTTTTTACGTTGATGTGTCTTGAGAAAAACCATTTATTGGGCTTCTTCCGTTCCCTTGAAGAAACTGATCTGTTAGTTAATTAACTGACTTAGGTGGTTCATTGCATCAATTAATGTCACTGTGGTGCCTCTCTCCGGGAGAATCTAAGACTCGAGAACCGACTGATTTTTGGTATTAGCTACAAACTAGCTAAGTGGAACTAGCTAAGTGCTGTCTCGAGGAGAATTTTATCGGCCGGCTGTTCTCATCTGTAGTTTTCCGAGTTTTTTTCGACCAATGCCAGGCGAATGCCGGAGCACTAACTTAGCACACGAGCCATAATCCACGCGCGATCTTTCCTTCCTCTTCCTTGTCCTCTCCTCTGCCCTTACAGACATTTATATTTACATCCACTGTACTACCACTATGTCGTGAGACCAGTCGGAAGCTTAGAGCTTGTCCCGGCTGGGGCAACGTCCCGCTGGTGGGAGATTCCTGATTGGGGAAAACCCCACTAGCTGACGGTGGGTCGGCGCCAGATCTCACCATCCATCGGGGGAAGATCAACGCCACTCCCGAAAAGAAAACGGGCACATCACTTACGGGAGTAATGGCTTTAACCGTTAACGCGCCCTGAATCACTTATCATTCAATAAAAACGTAGTGTTCCTCCGGATTGGAAGTTGTTCTTCCTTGGCGAGTGTTGTTGATATTCTCCTTTTCTTTCATTTAAATGTTTAGCCCGTAAAGGTATGTTCTTTTGACTGTTCTGTTATATCCAGTTACACTCAAGAACCGCCAAATCTTGATTTTGATTTTTGTTAATAACAAGTTAATCCAATTCTCTGGTGATCATTTTAGACAATTATGAAATATTATAATATTTTCTGCAATTTTACTTTTGACATTAACTAAAGTAGTGTTTAATAATTCTTTGTTTTATAAAATGTCACCTTTGGCATATATATCTACTGCAGGTTGCAAATGGTGAAAAATACTCATATTACCAGATCTGTAAACTCTAGACTCTCCAACGTTTAATACAAAACTTGCACAGTTTCATTGGTGTGTACGTATTATTGAGTTCATTGTTCGTAAGTTATTTTGGTGTACTTATAAAGTACGAGCTGTAACTGCCATTTTGAATAATTTAAATTTGCACACATTTAGAAACGCATTGAGAGCAAAGTAATGATTTCACGTTCAATTCAGGCCAAGAAATTAATCTTAGTCCGTGAGGTGGTAGGAGGGTAATACCAACGAACATACTCATAGGAAAGCAACATTTTTTGATCGTGCGTATGGGTGATTGGATGAACGAAATAGATTTCCAAAGCCGTGTAGAGTACAATTGCTCATTCAGCGCTTTGTGGGTGCTAACAAACCACTGTTCCCCAATTTGTGGTAAGGGTTGTGGGAACCGTAATTAAATGAATGATTCTGAATGATTCAATATATGCCGACACATCGGCGTTTTTGTAGGACGTTTGGCTACTGAGAACATATTTTTTTTAAAGAGTAAATGATAGTTAAAGTCTTGCGGAGAGAGATATAGACAGGGAGTCAGAGAGAGAGAGAGAGAGAGAGAGAGAGAGAGTGAGAGAAAAAGAAAGAAAGGGAGATAAATGAACAGAGAAAACAATACCGAAAAGCATCTGCACAATAATCTACATTGTACGTGCTTTTTAAATTAATAAAGAATAATGCATTTTCACGATTTTATAGCTCAACAACGCTACATGAGTTTTTATTAGTCATTTAGATTCTCACTATACTACTTGAGACTATTCCAGGTCATGAGGTTTGGCCCTGAAGGCTGTTATACCCAAGTTCGCGGATTAAAATCCGTTCGAAGCCGTGAATTTTTATAAGCTAAAAAATCATTCGTTGTACCGTAGGAGGCGAAGTAAAACTAAAGATGTACTGGATGAAAAAGATCTCAAGTCTAAAAGAAAACTCTGAGGACACTTCTAATCTCCTATTTCGTCGTCCAAGTGATACCTTCTTTCGCTGCTAGATGACGAAAGAAGGAAGGTAAAATTTGCGTTGTCAGTCGGAAGAGCAGGGTTATTGGCCTCCGTCCTGACAGGTAAAATAACGCGTCATTGAACTGAATGAAATTAAGTGGAGTTAAAGATCGGTATAAGATGGTCAAGCAGGTATCACGTACTACGACGTTGCGCCGAATATCCACCCTCATTCCACCAAGGAGCTCCCGGTCGACAAAACTTTAATTGCGGATTCGCATTTACATATGTTAACGCAGCCAATTAATTGTGGTTTAAAGCCTTTGTAATCCCACTTGCATGAGGTGAAATCACGGAGTGCAGACTCTTGCGCCTTTACGCAGTGACTCCTTAAGAGCCATTCACATTGAATTTTATGACACGAGGATTTGGTGAACCTGTGAATAAACTTCAAGATGAACCTTTTTAATTAGTGTTAATTTCAATGTGAATAGAGCTTCTCATGTATATAATAACCTATCAATATAATACTTTATTCATAAATACTCTAATTAATCGTAGTGAATAATGTGGATGTGATAATGCTAAGAGAATATATATTTCTTAGTAAATACTATGCAATGATAGATTCTATGAAACGTTGAGCAACGATGGAAATGTTTGCTCTGACAAATTGAATTGACTTTTGCCTAACGAAACCGTTAGAAACCGTTAGCCTCTCATTGGATGTTGCTGCGGTACACGATAATATGTCGAATCGTAAACTCTCGAACCGTGTTCATGCACACGTGAAACATTCAGGATACGCACTATATTTACGTTAATGTTTACAGGTTTGAATGGCTCCATCAAATGTACCCCGTTATGACGCTATGGTCGCTACGCGTCTGCACACGGCTTCGAGCTGCGTAAGAGAAAAAGCCCATGACGTTTAGGGGTGGAGACCCATGAACAGACGTGAGGGAAGATATCTCAAAACGACTTTCATGCGGAAGGACTAAATTTTGCAATTCCGTCGGTTAATTATGTATATTTACCTTTCTGAATGGCTCCATCAAATGACATGGCACAAAGTTTTAGGGTTCTTGTTACCTTTATTTTACGTTTTACTGTGAATGCGCCTTAACTTTTTAACGTCGAACTGTGTGGTTGGGCGCGGTAGGATTCCGACGTGTGTAAAGGAAAGGGGCTTCTTGCTTCACAACGGAGCAACTAGCCACCCCAGTGACCCGCTGTGGCGTTACGGCCTCTAAGTGTCTACACACGAATCCAACTGCAGAAGGGAAAATTTCATTACGTTTAAGTACCAAGACCCACAACCAGAAATGTGTCTGATTGATTGATTTATGTTTTTGAGCATGTAAACTGCTGTGGTCAATAGTCCAGGTAGTGTATTAAATGTGCTTTATGCCTACAAGTTCAGGTGTTCCTCCACCTCTGATTCATGAGATTCGGCACTGACCTGCACGTCGAGTTGCGGGAGATTTCTCTCTCCAGGTATCTCCCCGAGCGGGAAACCACCCTAGCCGGGACTCTCAGCTCTCGACTGGCCTTCAGACATATGCCAGTTCAGACAAGTGTAGTTCAAAGTAAGTGTGAGTAAATACTGGAAGAGGATAGAACAAGGAAGAGGAAATGAATATCGCGCCCATTCCATGGCCTGCTTGCCTCCTCCAGACAGCGGCCGCACTCGACCCAGCTAAATACCTAGCGTCGATATTTCGGCACCATCTGGACTCGACCCCTAGGCACTCCTGGTCACCACCGCGCTAGAAGCAGCAGCAATATCCTGAGCAAAACTCAGCCGTTCGAACAGAGGTGAGAGAGCACGTCGTCTGAAGCCGGCATTCCACGTCGAAGCACTACGTTTTGCAGCGGCGGACTCGCTCGTTCAGAGCGCCGACCGTGGTGCACGCAACGGTCTCATTGCCGGCGGGGGGGGGGTATGGGCGGGACCGACCGCGGAGAGCAGTCGGCGCCGGCGGAAGACCGGTCGTTGCGCCCAGACCGCCCCCGCCCCCACCCCCACCCTCGCCCCTCTCCGGCACCGACGACCCCGTCCTTCGCGTCGTTAAGAACTCGGCCGCTCCGCACCGCATCCGCGCCGTGTCAGAGAGGAAACGACCCTGTTGCTTCAAAACCCCCGCGGCCATTGTTGCGTGGGGGAAGTGACCTCTGGTCGTGAACTCTTCTGCTGTGGAGACAGTGCTTCCCTCCGGTCCTAGACAGGGAGAAGTGGCTCAGGTCATTGACTGATGACCTCTGACCGGGAGCCTGCAGATGGCTGCAGTGCCTCTGACCGGGAGTCTGCAGTTAGAGACACTCTAGTGCCTCTGCCTGGGGTTCCAGTCTTGACGGTGTCAGGATTTTCGACACTAGCTAGATAGCGAGGACGAATTAAGTTGCTGTGTGGAGGATAATTCTAGCGGCCGGCTGCTCAGATCGGTAGTTTTCAGTGGTTTCTGCGATCAACACAAGGCGAATGCCCGAGCTGTACCGTAACAAACGGTCACAGACCGCGCGGGATGTTTCCTTCTTCTTCCTTGTTCTATCCTCCCCCTCACTTACACACTTACACTCACTTACATTATACTACCACACATGTCGGGAGACCGCTCGGAAGCCTAGAGATTGCTGGAGCGGTGCCCCGCTAGTGGGAGATACCTAGTTAGGGAAAATCCGCGCCGGATTAGCCGATGGTAGGGCGGCACCGGATCTCACCATCCAGCGAGGGTGAAGATTACCACCATTTCTGGAGAAAAATGTTCGCTATACTTACGGGAATAATGATCTCAGTATTTGACGTGCCCGGAATCACTAATCAATTTATCAAATCAATCGATCCGGAGGGTGAAGATTACCACCATTTCGGGAGAAAAATGTTCGCTATACTTACGGGAATAATGATCTCAGTATTTGACGTGCCCGGAATCACTAATCAATTTATCAAATCAATCGATCCGGAGGGTGAAGATTACCACCATTTCGGGAGAAAAATGTTCGCTATACTTACGGGAATAATGATCTCAGTATTTGACGTGCCCGGAATCACTAATCAATTTATCAAATCAATCGATCCGGAGGGTGAAGATTACCACCATTTCGGGAGAAAAATGTTCGCTATACTTACGGGAATAATGATCTCAGTATTTGACGTGCCCGGAATCACTAATCAATTTATCAAATCAATCGATCCGGATTTAGCTGAACGACCCGTAGTGTAGTCATATCGCTCAACGTATTCATCTGAATACCGAACCGGCCACGATAGCTCAGCGGAAACAGCGTTTCCTCTGCATCATTATCGTGAATTAATGGCATTATCGTAATCGTCATCAATTCGTTAATAATGAGATTCGTAATATGTTGATTATAATTATTTCGCTGATAGCCATACATCCCATACACCCTACGTTTGTTTTTACGTGAAAAAGTTTTTGCAGATCTAATCCATTCTTAGAGTCCTGAAACGTTCATACACACACACGCCCTCTATCAAGCATGATTTAATCAATTTCATATAGCTTTTAACTAAAGATTCACCACGGTTTGTAATTTATTTTTATTACGATATCAAATGATATTACACCACTAGATATGAAACAGTACGATTAAATTAACACCAACTTCAGTCCTGGCATTTCTAGGAAATTTTCAACTGGCAACGAATCATCAGATATTAAAAAACAATTCTAGGATATAAAAATTTAAATGGTTCGCAGGAATTCGATCACATCCACCTCGTGCCTGCAAATGTATGACATGACGATCGACATATATCGTGTCTGTTCCTTGGCAAGAATGTCAGAAATAGGTTGCCGTCGGTTTGTATTTCCCCAGAAAATAGCATCCGATATAAACAGTGAAACGGGTTTTTATATTTCTCTGAAAACAAAAAAACGGCAAGAAGACATGTTAATTCGCATTCCTTTAAATATGAATAGATCAATGCAATGCTAGTAACAATTTTCTCTCGGTAAAGAATTGCTGTGCATGCTCACATCAAATACTTTGTTTATTTATTAGACTAATTATTACAAACACATCACTATATTGGTTACGCCAAATATCTTCAAACTATTAGGAAGCATACATTCCATTATTAATACGAGGGTTGGGGCAGAAGTCATGGCAACTATTTTTTTCTAATAGAAATGTTATCGGATCGCAAAATTCCATAGTATTGTGAAAGAAATACAGCAGTAGGGTGTGTTCACATCAATAGATGTGAGTAGTGTGAGTGGCTCTATTAGCACAGAGAGTAAAGTGAAATCAGTTGTCCGACTTCCACTTTCATTTCATTACCTTAGTTGTTATTGCTGCTACTAGAGGGGATGAGGACGAAATAAAATTATTTTATTTCGAAAATTTCTCTACCGTATTTTGCAATATTGCAATAATGAGAAATCTTTCGCACACACTCATATTCACAATGACACTTGCAGAGGAACTGTCACTGTTGCCGGAAATACTATTGCACACACAAAGGGGCTTACTTCCTTAATGGATATTTTTTCACTAAGGACTCATCAAATGCATATTTTGAATCAACAAACATAACATCAAATGAAAATGAATTCCCAAACATCTTAAATAATGCACTTAATACCACCAAGATTTGACTGAACATGAATATTTTCAATAAAACACCAAATTCATTATATAGCCGACTCCGGTTATAGTGAACTCGGAAATGGTAAACCCTCGGTTATAGTGAACTTAAGTCACTGGTTCCAATTCACTTACATTACAAATAAGCCCAAGAAGAGTCGGTTTTAGTGAACCTGAACCTCGGCTGTAGTAAACGTAGGAAATAAATCCTGGAAATAAATTGAATGTCGCATGTTATTAGGCGAGTACAAGCGCCTTCGGAGAGTGGGACGGTGTTTCAACAGTGCAGGAGATATTGGGAGATGTGAAGACTACATTGCGAAACTTACGAGACAGAGGACAATGCAGAATCAAGTATGGAGAGAATACGAACTCTGGAGAAGGATCTAGAGAAATTATTCTAAAGTAAAATCTAGGAATTGAACAATTGAAAAAAACTTTTTTTGAAGAAAGAATAAAGATATTGAAATTTTCAGTTCGTCTTGTTAATTAATTTTGCTGTAGCTCTGTATTAATAAAATCAATCATTGTGGAGAAATTCTTTTTAATTTCTGACTTCATCGAATATAGTGAGCCTCTGATATAGTGAACCGAACACGATAGTCCCCAGAAGTTCACTATAACCGGAGACGACCGTATTAAGTTCCAGCTAGTTGCAGGCGAAGACAGAAAATTTGGTATTCTCTTCGCACGCCGCACCGCGCTCTGCGGCCAGATCTCGCACTTTTCTGCGCTGCAGTCCGGTGGCTGGTTGCCGTGCAAAAACAACCAGGACCCTATGCTGAACCACAGGGCCAAATAGTAAAAACAGTAAAAGAAACTTAAAAACGCGATATGGTGCACTGCCTGGGAAAACCCTAAACGTCGGAGAGAGGGGATCGGGAGTTCTTTGACTTCAAAACGATTTCTTATAAATCGATAATGCTGCAATATCTTGAATATTGAATAACATTAAAAGGAAAATATGTATTCCTAATGTATTACAAGAATTCTTTCGATTTTTTTGATTCATTGATGATTCCGGGCGCGTCACCTGTTAAGGTAACTAGTCCCGTAAGTGCGGTGCATTTGTTTTCCTCGGGTGATGGGGTAATCTTCCCTCGGTAGATGGTGAGATCCGGCGCCGACATACCGTCAGCTAGTGGGGTTTTCCCTGACCGGGTATTTCCCACCAGCGGGGCACCTCCCCAGTCGGGATAAGCTCTAAGCTCTCGACCTGTCTCTCGGCGTGTGTGGTAGTGAAGTGCATGTTAGTTTGAATGTATGTAAGTAAGGGATGAGCATAGGACAAGGAACAGGAAGGAAAGATCGCTCGCAGTCAGTGTCCCGTTTGTTAGGATACTGCTCCGGCATTCACTGGTATTGATAAGAGAAATCACGCAAAACTACCGATCAGAATAGACCGTCGCAGATATTCTCTTACTTATAACGACTGATCTCGACTTAGCTATCTAGCCAGTGTCGAAAATCCCGCCGGGACTCGAACCGTAGGACGTTCCAGGCAGAGGCACTGTAATGACTACAGTTGATTCCCTGATCCACCTCCCCCGATAATTCTTTCGTTTATTCGGGGGTTGTGCAAACGTGCAATCTTAGCTTTGCGTCACTGCATTACAATACATCGTATGCGCAAATGTCAGATTCGAAATCGATAAGTCGATTAGGAGGATCAATATCGGCGCTTGGATATTTCATGCGTGTCCAATATTACCTTTCAGCCTTCCGTTACACCCCTTCACCATCCCCTTCAATTGTTGTCGCCTCCTCGGCTTGTGTGCTCGCCAAGCGCGCCGCCCTGTGAGGGAATATGCTACTAACGCATTCAGAACGTTCGCCGAGATTTCCGATTAATCACTTTAAACGACGAAAAATTGTGTAACGTTGGTAGTTAAAATAAATAGTATAAAATGGCTTGATTTTATAAAAATTTTGAAGCTTTCAATACTCTCAGATTTGTTTCCTTACATTCATCGTTTAGTTTCGTTTAGTTACTTTCATCGTTTAGTTTTGATGATGCTCGAATGACACATGCGCAAGAATTTTCTCTTGAAAGAAAAAATGAAATATATAACAAATAAAGCGCAGTTGTAGCAAAAATTTATTTTCATATATTTTTTTTATTAATATCGCAATTTGACTTTTAAGAATTTATTGGAGTAATTTTTGCGTGACCCCATTACAAAAATGTAAATGTTTAAAAAATTAAGTAGTTAGTAAATCACTTGAATTAAGAGAAATCGATCAACATTCCTCTTTCTGAATTGAAATATGTTATCCTTCTAATATGTATAGTTTAATTTTTTCCTCTATTATTTTTTAAATATAGATTTGTTATATTGATTATTCGAGTTGTAGTTTATTAAAAAGCTACTCTTTTAACCTAGTTCAGTGTCAATTTTAAAATGTTTTAATTTTAAATTATATTTCCTAAAGTTATGTTAATTAGTATAGCTCATTTACTTATTCAGTTATGCACGAACCCCCCAAAATTGTCTACGCGTTATGTTATTCTCAAAGAGAAGTTATCTCCAGGACAGGACAGTTTCCATATTAATGTATTTATATAGTAGGTAGATATTTATTTTTCAGCGAAATAAGACAGCTTTACCAATACTGCAATTACCGACACTGCAATTACACTGAACAGCAAAACTATGAGATTTCCATGAATAACATTTCAACTGAAATACAGCAAGTTATGATATTTCAGGTGCGCCCTTTGCGCGTTGTGTCCGATTTGGGCCCCTTTCGGCCCAACGTGAGCTCCCCGCGGCGCCGCTCCCCGAAATAGCGGTCGCCTCCGTGCCCTCGCCCCGCCTCGGCAGCGGCCTTCCCGGAAAGCTCGTAATAAACCGCGCGCCCGCCGCGTGGGGCGCGATCGTCGCTCGTTTCATCGCCTCAGCTCTCGTCGGGCGCTCTTCAGTCATCCACCACCCCCTCCTCCCGCCCCCGCCCCCGTCTGCCTCTCTTTACGCGTCTTGTGTGGGTGTATCAGTTGGAGAATGTCCAAATATTGCGACTTTAGAGAGGCAAAATACTAATCGGACATTGGGCGTAAAGCCAGTGGATAGAAGCGCACTGAAATGTAGAAAATTAGTTAAGTAATCACATGTAGGAGGAAGAGATTATTAAATGCAGCTGTATTTTTTTTGTTGTCTTTTGGTTAATATTTGATTTTGTAATCAAATGTGGGGAATTCACATTGAGTTCCATGTGTTTTGAAGGAAATTTTTGAATATGTGCAATGACCCTCAAAAGAATCTTGTTTTGTTTAATGCACGAGATTTTAAACTGCAAAGGTTTATGATTCATCCCTCATATTCAATATCCCGAATAATTCAGTACCATTCACCCTTTATTTACTTTTAAACACCGTTATTCCAAAGCGTCAATCTTTGCGTCGTGTGAAAGCATCTTGTGTAAGTTTTATGCAAAGCATGTCAACGCTATACTACGTAGCAGCCATTTCGAACACGAAATCTTGTTTTACACAAGTTGTTGGTGGTAGTTAATATATTCGTCTTAAGACGCAGTGTTTCTTGCGGTTCACAGAACCGCAATATTTATTGGGATCAAGGCGCTAACGCCTCGAAATTCGAGTTTAGAGTAAGAAATATTTCTTGTTGTGTTAATAAAATCTTGTTTCAGCTAGAAGAAGCACACGCTAACATAAACACTTACGCAAGCACGAATACATTAATAATAATAATAATAATAATAATAATAATAATAATAATAATAATAATAATAATAATAATAATAATAATAATAATATCACTTAAAATAATGACAATTTGTTGTAATAATTACGAGAGATAAAATAATGTAAGGATGTTGGCAAAACGTGATCTTGACTTTAGATCTTGAACGCTAACTACGTTTCGGTGATTTAAGTCCCCGTCTTTCTTGTAGCAGTACCATTTACAATATTCCCTTTCTGGTCATTGTGGAGTGTGAGGACTGGTATATGTTGTATGATATCGTGAATTTTGGGCAATATAATATTATTATCCTGAAGGAAATCAAACAACAAACCGAAATTTCAGAATAAAAGGTAAGGAAACGTCTCATTCTCACCTAGGAATAAGAAGAAAACTTTTTCTTTATTCAAAGATGCCAAGAGGTTAGATTGATAAATATGTATTTATAATCCTGGAGCTCCGCTCGGGCAGCAAAGGCATCGATCGCGTGGTCGTAGCCTGTTGAGCGCCCTCTGTCATCGGCACCTCCTTCGCTCCTCGTTGCTCATCTCGTGTTTATCGGAAGCCGTGGATCACTCCGGAGGGTGGCTGCTGTGGAGGTTTTGCTGTTCCTCGCGCGCTCTGGGTGAAGGCCAATGTGGCGATAGAGCAGACGTAGAACAGTGATTTGTGGATCTCGGAAAAGGTGCGAGACGGAATCAAAAGAACTGTCGGTGCAGCTGGAGTTCCGCAGGGACAGAAATGCGACTCGATCCTTTAAAATGAGTCGATTCTTTAGATGAATATGAGTAAGAATTAGAGGTGTTCCGTTTATTGTCATCACTTACGCAAAATCAACAAAAACATACTAGTTTTGATTGTGTTATTTTAAAATATTTAGTGTTTAGGACTCAAAAAATAATTATGGCAAAAATAACTCATGACACCGACTTGAGATTTCTGTCGAAGCACTTTGCGGAGAGTAGGAGTTCAGATGATGATATCGATAAATATTTTACGGAATTTTAGTGAAAGGAAAAAATTGATATTCATTTTATTGCAACAATGAGTTTAGAAACATCGTTGTTTAGTTACAAATTTATTGTGTGCATAATTTTGTGATTAATAATAACTCATTAATCATTGAAAAATATTAGAATCGGTGAAAACAATCCAACTTTTACTCTTATATCACATCATAACGCGATGACGTGCAAAAAATATAGTCATCACTAGTTTGTATCAATAAATATCTCAGAAATATTTAATTGTAACATTCCTCCAAATGTGTTCTGCATTTTCTTTAATTAAGGCTTATAATTTTGTAAAAGGATGTTTTATAACTCTTTTAATTTACAAATCACAACACAATTTACAATTTTATATCCCGTCTTACCATTTCAAGATAGTACTGATTTCACTTTAAATTAGCTCTTCGCCACAATTGTCAATAGATAACTAGACATTGAGCAGGTTATTAAAAACTATTTTGCTTCCCCAACGTTTAAAATGTTTTCTTATAACAAGGCATTTTCCATCTACGTTATTTCTTGTCTTCGGGCTACAATGTAGGTACAGATATTCTCTAGCTTTTAAGTGTCGACTTCTATACACTTCAACACATAATTTAATATACTCAATTTTGTAGCAACTTTGAATCAACTGTAAAAATAGTGTTACGACTTCAACACAATGAAGAAATGTGCAAACAATTTTTTAAAACAATTCTTTACTTAATTTTCAACAAATACATGATTTTAAGATCCGTGAATTATAATACAACACGTATGAATAGAAAATAACACTTAATTATTAATGTTTAGCGAATATAATCTTAAGCAACTTGTTAATAATACTAAGCTTTATTCATATCATGTATATTATGAAAACAGCGACGTTAGATGCAAATTATCAAATTTCTACGGACGCAATAAAGCAACATATTAAACGAGTTTCATGCATTATTTTTGTGTAACAATTTATAAATTTATTAGAGATACGAGGTTAATTTTTGGAAACAACTTTATCACAACTTTACGGGTATGTGCGGTTTACCCCCCGATTCTCTCATTGCGATTCGTCGGCTGTGCGGTTTACCATTACCATTCTCGATTCACCCGTTCCCATTAGTTCAATGTACAATGACATAATTATTCGTACCGTAAACGACTAATAGGTTATAATCTCTGCGATAAAATGCCATTTATGGCACATTTTTGTTGCAACGAAAAAGATCATTTATCACGATGGCATACAAAAAAATAATTTTACTTTACCTACTACCACGTGTATTTAATGCACGGAAGTGTAATAAAAGTAAAAAATCCAATTTTCCTTATCTACGCGAGCTAATTTCAAACCAGGACTTTCTAATCCATGAAGCCGAGGCTGACGAACTCGTCACCCCGTCTTCGCCACGCGAGTGATAGAATTTCAATGCGGGTGATCGATCAAGCAGAACCCACGTGATGAATTTCGTTCACGTGATGGGAATAAAGGGCGCGCCCGAACCCGCGCGACATCTGTCACTCGCTTGGGTGACGGCAGAGCGGAGGCGATGGGGAGGGTGAGGGAGCTATGGCTGCGGAGGGATAAAGGGTGGCTGGATAAAAAGGAAGAAAAATCATTTGAGGATTACATGAGAGAGGACGGGAGTTTATCTCGAAAGGTAAGTTCGGAGTCGCAGGAGTTTGAGAAGTGTGGCTGACGGGACGTGACTGGTCTGGGAAAAGCACATCTGTAAGAAAGATCAGAAGCTGAAAAAGGTCAGTGTTCTGTGTGCAAAGGTTAAATAGGAGCATGAATTGCGGATGACATGATGTTTCAAGAAACGGTTAACACACGGATTGTTCGAGTATCATACATCGGATTGTTGTGTAGAATCAGAGAGAGGTGAAAGGACGGAGAACCAGGGCAGATAGAGTAGAACTGGGAAAAAGATGTTATAAATCGACAAATGACAGAATGCAGATGGTACAGGTTTGATCACCGAAGGGATATTTTTCTCACGCAGAGGGATTGAAATAGAGGGATAAAGACGGATAAGTGAAGTGGGTTAAAATTGTAGAAGATAGATACAACCAAAACAACGCAAATAAGGAGAGAAAGGGGGAGATAGGAGTAAAGAAGGCAGCTACGAGGAGAATTAATAGCAAAACCTTTTCAGAGAAAGTGGATAATTTGAAACGTTATAGAATATCGTAGTAAAAGGAAACCCTAGTCATAAGACCCAAGAATCTTGAGAAAAACGTGACAACAGAAATCCGTGCTAGGATGGAAAGGACGGCTCCAGTTAAAACTAATGCCGAGTTATCCTGATTGAAATTTGAAGCGGTAAGAGGAGATATGCCATTCCACACTTCTGAATTCTTTCCTATCAATCTCCTCTCAAAAAATATTGAATATTGTACATTTGCCTCACGTTAATGACCGGGAGCGCTGGCTCAGTGCATTACCTGATGTCACTGCAGCGCCTCTGACCGGGAGGTCCTAGGTTCGAATCCCGACGGTGGCAGTATTTTCGACACTAGCTTTTCAGCTAGGTTGAATTCAGTCATTATAGAGGAGAATTCTAACGGCCGGCTGCTCTGATCGGTAGTTTTCCGTGGTTTCTCCGATCAACCTCCGGCGAATGTCGGACCAGTACCCTAACAAACGGGCCACAGATCGTGCGTGATCTTTCCTTACTCTTCCTTGTCCTATCCTCACCCCTTACACACACACACACACACACACACACACACACACACACACACACTAACATGCTCAACACAACCACACTTGCCGGGAGATCGGTCGGCGACTTAGACCTTGTTCCGGCTTGGTCAGTGCCCCACTGGTGGGAGATACCTGGTTGGAGAAACACCGCTAGTCGACGGTAGGTCTGCTCCGGATCTCGCCATCCAGTGGATGAAGACCACCGCCTCCTCCCAATGAAAACATGCACTACACTTACGGGAATAATGACCTCTTTAGATGACGCGCCCGGAATCACTAACAATCAATCAATCACATTAGTTATGTATAGAAATAAGCAGGTGTACTGTTGAGGATTGCATGAGAGTCCGAAAGAATATCTTCTTCGTAATGAATCGTACTAAAGTTTTATAAACCACATTAAAATAAACTGTTGTGTACATTGCGATAAAAATTAAAATAAACATTGGTAATTTTCTGCTTTAAAGCTGCATGCTATTTAGATTGTTAATCCTCTCATGAAGGAAACGTCCTGAGCGAGACGGTTGCCGAAATCCGCCGCTCCACTTCTGCCTCCTGTCGAGCAGGTCTGGCAATGACGCAACTCCGAAGGGGCCCTCCACATGCTCTTCCTCGGCTGAGGGGTGCTTCCACGCTGGCGCATGGAGCTGGAGGGGAACGGAACATGGCTCCCGAGTCGTAACTAGGCGAGTATGCGTGGAGATTGCGCTGGAGTGGATAGGAATCACTGGCTTCGTGTTTGGGGAGTAGAGGATGGAGCATGCGATCAAACGCCAGTTAAACAGACCCTCTGAAACGAGGTAAAATGCGAGGTAATGTGAAACTAGGGCAAGCAGAATTCCAGGTCACACTGAATTTGGTTTAGGGATAATATGATTTTAAAAATTAATGGTAACTAGGCATGATATTGAAAATGTAACGAAGTTAGTAGAAAAGTATAAAACATTAGTCTGCCGATGAAAGAAAAAAAACATACATTGAAAGAAGTAGAGAAGGAAGGAAGAAGGAAAGCAAGAGAGATGCAAGAACTGTACTGTCGATCTCGTGAGTCACGCATCGGGTGAGAGAAATCTAAATTCCTGTATTATTTAAGCTGATTTTGATACAAGAAATAAGATATAAGATGTAGGAAATAATGCTTTTTAAAAATATCACGCAGGCAAGAACGGGATGGGCGGGTTCTTCAGTTTTATGTTGCTATACTATACTATTTATATTGAGACTCCAATATTCTGAAGAATATTTACTCACAAAGTGTAAAGAGAAGAATGGCTATTTACGCTTACCAGACACGCTACACCCAATACCCTCTAATATTCATTCGACGTGAGTCGTCACGATCTGACCGAATTGATCGAAGAGAACAGGAAAAAGGAAACGTGTGCGAGGGACACGGTTAATTGATTGATTGATTAAGGTTTCCTGGCTATGCTCGTTAGTCCCGTTAGTGCTGTAAATACTTCCGCGGAAGGTGCCAATGTTCCTTACCTGCTCGATGGTACGTTCCGGTGCCGACCTACACGTGGGATTGCAGGGAATTTTCGCTCCAGATATCCTCCCTGCAGCACCGCGCCAGCCGGGACAAGCTCTTAGCTCCCGGCTGTACTCCCGATGTGTGTGGTAGTGTAATGCATGTACGTGGAAGTGTATGCATAAGGAAAAATGATAGGACAAGGAAGAGGAAGGAAACTCGCGCGTTGCCCGTGGCTCATTTGTTACGGTACTGCTACAGCATTCGCCAGATATAAACAGAAGAATCCATAGAAAACCACCGATTAGAGGAACCGGCCACTAGAATTCTTCTTGAGACAGCGAGTGAATTGGATCTCTCTATGTAGCTGGAGGTGAAAATCCACCACCGTCGCTCTGAGCTGAATTCAGCCGGGCGGGACAGAGTTAGCACGAGGGCTACTGCAGCGGGAGTGGCATCCGTTGAGTCCCTCCCCCCCCCTCCGTCCTCCCTCCGGCGCCGACGCCGCCTGCTCTGACCCATTGTACCGGGAGCAATATCGGGACAGGTGCACTTCCTCGACTTGCTGAAGGAGGAAACGGAGCCCCCTGGCCCGTCAAATATCCCGAAGGCGTTGCCAGCGGTGGCAAAGGAGGAAGCAGATAGAGACGGCACAAGCGGTGTGAGGGCGCAGACGGATGGCGCGGGAAGAAGCAAAAAAGAGAGGACGGCGCAGAAGGGTGGAAAGAAGAGACTTACAGTAGGTGCGAAATCGGTCAGAACGCGGCGCGGTGTGGTAGCCAAGGGTGAAGCGGGCAGGACAGAAACAGCGAGAATGGCGACGTGGGAGACATGATGTGGCAAGGCGAGAGACATGGTGTGGAGGGGCGAGAGACATGGTGTGGCAGGGAGAGACATGATGTGCCGAGACAGTGGACATGGTGTGGCTAGGCGAGAGACATGGTATGGCGAGGCGAGAGACAAAATGTGGCGAAAAGAAGAAAATGTGGCGAAAAGAACAAAATGTGGCGAAAGGAACAAAATGCGGCGAAAAGAAGAAAATGTGGCGAAAAGAGTCAAGGAGTGATGAGTCAAGGGAGTACAAGGGTACACAAGGGAGTACAAGGTATGGTGAGGCAAATGTCACAAAGTTGGCGAGGTGAAACGTCTCAAATTTGTAAAGGCCAGTTAACACGAAGTGTGGCGAGAGGTGACGCTACCAAACTGTGACGAGGCAAGACAAGTGAAGCGAGAAGATGCAAGTTATGACGAGAAGAGGCAAAGTGTGGTGAGGAAAAAATACACACAGTGCGATGAGTAAAGACTACAAAAAAGTGTACGAGGTGAGGCTACCTCAGGTGCGACAAGAGGCGAAGTTACCCAAGGAGTGGTGAGAGACGAAGCTACACAAATTATGACGAGAGGCGAGGCTAGATAATGGATGACGACAAGCCAGGCTACCAATGTGTGACGATGCAAGACAGGGTGTGGGTAGACAAGATGTAAAGACATGAGTAGTGTTTAGTAGAATAGGAAGGGTGAGAATAGTGTAGCAAGGGTGCGGCAAATCTCACGCGGTGTCCAAAAAGTAGGAACTGGGATCCCGTAGGGCATCCGAGGAGCCCGGGGGGGGGGGGGCAAAGGGCAGCGCACTGCGGTGCAATGCGGCACATTGCAGGGGTGGTCCGCGGCAGGGTCGGGTGAGGCGGGGCGGGGTAGCGCAAGGCGCGGAGGGGTGTGGCAGGGGTGGGGCGGGGCGGGGCCCTACAAAGGATGGCTTGGAGCGCGGTGCGGAGTATTGCTGGGCGGAAACGGAGGGAGGCGGGGCGGGAGCCTTCGATCGGTGGCGCCGGCGGCGAGGCCCTCGAAGACGACGGCTCTAGACGAGACGTACGAGAGGGCCCTCGACACGGCTCTCCCGGACCCCTCCCCGCCCCTCCCCGCCCCGCCCTCGCGGCACCGTCCGCTCTCACCCCTCCACGCCTCGCCGCCGGCGTCACAACTCGAGATGTTCTGCCTTCTCGATCCGTTTGGTCCCGGGGAGCTCACCTGCAACACTCTCCTTGGCGTCGGGATATCCTGCGGGTCACAATCTATTTGTTACCCTAATCAATGGTACTGTGACGTACTAGAGTGAAAAACACAGACGACTGTTCTGATTGAATAAATACAATATATTTACAGATTTTTTACAATTAATGTACAATGATATGATACAAAAATCTAGCCCCTTGGCAACCTTTCGATTCTCTTAGCCGCGAAACCCCGCGACCGTCCCCTAGGCCTCGCCCAGAACCACTGCTTCGGAAGCAGCAAAAAGCAACGCGAAGTGCGAAGCTGTCGGACATGGAGTCCCGTAACTACACCAGTTACATGGCTTGTTGCCAAACCGATCTTCGACCTGAAGATCACGTGCAAGGATTGCACTGGAGATACCTCTCGTCTTTCGACACCCAGCGTATCCCCCGAGGCGCCTGTCGGCGCGGCCTTAAATATCCGCCGGCTCGCCCCCACCCTACAAGCAGCGGGCGACACACGGCTCGCTGGCCAGCCTTTCCAGAGCTACAACCGACACCTCTTAGACTCGCATCCGCGCGCGTCCCTTTGAAGGAAATTCCAGCCGGGATTCCTGAGGGCTTTTCCAACCGGCGCGGCGTGGCGCCGCCACCCTCCACCCACATCCGGCTTAGCGCGGGTTTCCCCGAAGCGGCCCGACGCACCGGCGCCGGGCCAGGCGACGCTACAGACCCTCCCATGCCGGGGGGTGAGAATTTTTTTTCGCAGCAAAATATGCTCAGGAAAAAAATTCTGCTAAGTTACCTGGTCGTGAGACCTCTACATCCTAATTTTTATATGAACATGAACATAATTATACCAAAATATCAAACCCTATTTAATCGAAATGTGTGAAATAAATCTCTGGGCTGTCCCCCTCCCTTTTCACCTAAGCTATGTTGCCAGTACATTTAAACCTTACTCCTATATACATAAATATACATAAGTATTCTTGACGCATCTTGAATTACATATTATCCTGAAATACAAACATTTACTTTACATTGAAATATTACATAATAATTCTTGACGCATCTTGAATTACATAAGATCCTGAAATACAAACATTTACTTTACATTGAAATATTACATAATTGTGGAATTCGTTATATACATCATGTGCCGTTCTTAACTGAATTTATTGACACATGTATGTATCTACATATAAAAATATCAAAAAAACAACAAAACAATTTTACCCTTGAATTTACAAAATTATTTACATAGAATTTCACCGACATTTATACATGTCATGAACGTGCGTGTTCCCTATTCTCGCCGGTGGATCAATTCACATCATCAAACATGCGGCTAAGCGCATCTGCATTAACATTTTCTGAGCCCTTTTTGTGCCTGATGCGTAAATCGAGGTGCTGGATTAAAAGAGACCAGCGTAATAATCTGGGGTTTTTTCCGGCCGTATTACGCAACCAGACCAACGGATTGTGATCGGTTTCGACCTGAATTGTGGCCTGCCCGTCGAGATAAATTTTAAGTTTATCCAACCCCCAAATCAGCGCTAAACACTCTAGTTCTGTGGTGCCATAATTCATTTCGGCATCATTTAATTTACGGCTTAGAAAAACGACTGGTTGTTCTGGTTGTTCTACTCCCTCGTCATTTACTTGGTAGAGAACCACGCCTAAACCTCTCCGAGAAGCATCTGCCTGAACTCGAAATTCCTTGTTATAATCAGGTGCATATACCGCTGTTTTTTCACTGAGAGCTTGTCGCAGCTCATTGTAAGATCTTTCACATGCCTCTGTCCAGACGATCTTACCCTGGCGTTCGCGCCCACGCAGCACATCGGTCAGCGCCGCCGCCTTCTCCGCAAACCCTGGTATCAAACGTCGATAGTATCCTACCAAACCGAGCAAAGAACGTACTTGTTTCTTTGACTCTGGTCTGGGAAAGTTCTGGATTGCTTGTATCTTGGCTTCGGCCGGCCGCAATTTCCCGTTACCGACTACGTATCCAAGATATTTTACGTTAGCCCGCGCGAACAAACACTTGCGCGGTTGCACTGTCAATTTGGCGGATTTTAATATTCGAAAGACCGTCTCTAGGTGTCGAATGTGTTCTTGCCAAGTGTTACTGAAAACCGCGATGTCATCAAGGTATGGTACCGCGAATTCTTGGCATTTATTCAACAAGGTGCCCATAATACGACAACATTGATAGGGACCGTTCTTTATTCCGAAAGGTAATCTAAGCGGCCGGTATGTGCCGAAACTGGTCACGAACGCCGAATACCTTTGTGCCCTTTCCGTAAGACCGATCTGCCAAAAACATTTGCAAAGGTCCAGTACACTTATAATTTTAGCTGCAGCTACCTGCTCTATCCGTTCTTCGAGATTGGGTAACGGAAAGTATTCGGTCTTAATAATTTCGTTGAGGCGCCTATAATCAATACAGGGCCGTGGTTTTTTGCCCGGTGCTTCAACCAATATCATGGGAGACGTATAATCACTCTCCGCCTCCACAATGATATTGTCGCGAAGCATTCTATCGATTTCTTCCCGTAATATCTTAGCCTGCCTCGGCGATGTAAGGTAGGGTACGCTTCGAACCACTTTGCTAGTATCAGTTAACTCGATATCCATAGTTGTGATATCTGTCAATCCGGGTTTCTCACTAAATATAGACCTGTACTTACAAATGACCGTTTTCAGAGCGTCGCGAAACTCCGGTTCGACCTCAGTCCCGCTCAGCATTTCTTCCGCGTCAAAGTCGCAACAAGCCAATTTAAGCGCATAGCGATCTAGCGCGTCTTCGTCACCTGCGTCTGTCACTGTCGTAGAACTAAGCACATTTAAGTACTCTGTCCGCTGGTGGTATCTTTTAAGCATATTAATGTGATAGACGCGGGGTTCCTTCCGCCCCGGCATCTGGACCACATAGTTATGCTCCGAAATTTTCTCGCGAATCTCGCCCGGCCCTATCCACTGAACCGCGAGCTTCCGCGTCCTGTTGGGTGCGAGAACCAACACCTTCGCGCCTATCTCGAAAGTACGTGAGACCGCCTTCCGGTCATACCACACTTTACGTTTCTGCTGTTCTTCAGCCATTCTATTGTGAGCTAGGTCACGGGAGCGTTTCAAGCGATTGATTAATTTGAATACATGCTCAACTACAGAATTTTCTTCACTTTCCGCAGTTCCCGCAAGCCTTTCATAAAGAAGTGTCATGGGGGTACGGAGATTCTTCCCGTACACCAATTCGGCAGGAGAGAAACCTAATGATTCGTGCACACTCGTGCGCAACGCGAACATAATAGCGGGAGGCTGGCATTCCCAATCCGTCCCTGCCTCCAAACACAGAACCTTCATAAGCCGGTTCATAGTTCGATGCATTCTTTCGACTGCGTTTGATTGAGGGTGATACGGCGAACTTCTCACCAGTTTAATGCCAAACCGCTCGGCGAATTCCGCTGTCAAAGCACTCGTGAAGCAAGTGCCCTGGTCGGTTTGCAATTCGCGTGGAAATCCTATTCTACTGAATAATTCTAGTAATGCCTCAATTACAGTGACCAAAGTTAGGTCCCGTATCGGAATAGCCTCGGGATACTTCGTGGCTAAACACATCGCCGTTAAAATAAACTTGTTTCCGGTGACCGATTCTGGAAATGGGCCACACGCGTCGACATTCACTTTCTCGAATGCCTCGCCCGTTATAGGAACAATTTTCAAAGGCGCGCGAAGTTTTTCGCCGCCGGTTCCTACTCGTTGGCAACTGTCGCAACTACGCACATAGTTTTCAATATCCTTATAGCAATTCGGCCAGAAGAAATATTTGGCCATGGCATCTTTGCTTTTTGTGACCCCCAAATGGCCGTGAGCAACTTCATGACAGAGTTTTAAGATCGTGCCACGATACACCCGCGGTATTACTAACATAGTGAACTGCTCTCCGCGCTTACTATGCCGGACACGAAACAATAGGCCGATTTTCATAACATAATCGCGCCGATCCGTCTCGGGTCCTTCCGCACGCTCAATCAACGGCGCGAGCTCCTTGTCTTGTCTCTGAGCTGTAGCAAATTCGGTGGGGTCCAAACGAGCCAAAGCAATGCTACCGAAATCTAATTCAGATTCCTGATAGTTTGATTCTGAGTTGCCCGGGGCGTCGACCTCGCCCTGACCAACTCTATTGTCATCCTCGGTTTCCTCCGAAGCGGTTACCTGGAACGCGTCCTGATCTCAGCCGTTTCCTGTACTCTCGGCAGGCTCTACCGCCTCTATTGTCTGGGGCCCTTCCGCCCTTACGCGCTCAGCAACTGCTTGCGCCCTAGTCCGCACAGCGCAGATAGGCTGTGGTTCTAAGAAACCTTGCTTTATTTCTTTCAAAATCGTAGCAGAACGATTACTAAAAATGTAATAAGGCAAGTCGCAATTCTTCGCGACTGCGGCCTCTGTAACGAGAGTACCGAATGGCCCTACAATCTCTACCTTGGCTACCGGTAGGTTTTTCGGCGCTTCGTCCAGGGGCTGCTGAACCCATACGGACTCGCCGGTATATTGTGTCGGCGTGACGTGCTTTGCGTTGATGACGTCGATCGTGGCCCCCGTGTCACGGAGACAGGTGACTGTTTCGCCGCAAATTTTGGCAAGAAATGTGTGTGGAGACAATAACTCTGGCGCACTAGCGTCAGCCACGTGACACATCTTCTCGCTAGGTTTATTGTTATATTGAGGACAATATTTTTTTATGTGACCTGGTTTTTACATAAGTAACACGTCCGTTCTTGCGGCTTCTCGAACTCCGCGTTACTAGCTACCTTCGGCACTGCCGTTTTGGAAGTGGTCGGCGCGCTTTCCGTCGCCTTCGGCCATTTCCGTTCGCCTGCCTGCTCTTTTTTGCCGAACCGCGAGAAATCCTTCTTATATCCGCTAGCCCGGTTGTTTTCGTAGGTGTCCAGCCTTCGTGCCAAATCTTGGGATGCAGAAACCTCACCCCACACATCAATGAAATGGTCACGCATAACCGCCGGCACCTTTCGCTTCATCTGGTCCGTTACAATGAGATCTAGCAATTGCTCAAATGTTTCTATCTTTAAACCTGAGACCCATTTTTTACAATAACTAGCTAATTCACGTGCATAGACGTTCCAAGTGGTCTTTGCACCTTTTACGTGACTACAAAACATCTGCCGGCACTTTTCTGCCGTGAACTTGTACATATCTAATAATTGTTCTTTAATTAGGTCATAATCTTGATCCGGTGAATCGGATCCTACTACGAGCCAGTTGTTCACCTCATTAGGAAGTAAACCCATTAAATGGCTTACCCATTCGACCGGCGCAATGCCAAGCTGGCGAGCATGCGCCTCGAAAACACTTAAAAACAACGTAATATCGTCGCCTTCGCCTTTGAATTTGTCCATGACTTGACTAATACGAATATTAGTTCGATTTCCCGTGTCGCTACTACCTATGGAAACACGCGTGGGAGCCTGATTCGTTAGTTTTAACTTTTCAAGTTCAAATTGCCGTTCGCGTATTCTTTCCTGCTCTTCGCGTTCTTCGCGTATTCTTTCCTGTTCTCTCTCTTCGCGTAATCTATCCTGCTCTCGTATTTCTGCAACCTGTTCTTTTTCTTGGTCAGCGAGTTGTTTCACGAATGATTCCTCGTACTGCTCGCTTTCCGTAATGATCGCTTTAAGTTTAACCACGGTCTCGTTCCCTTCTAATGTTTCCCCCATCTCCATCGCGACCCTAACAAGCACCTCTTTCCTATAACCCGCTAAGAAAGCCATTTTGCCTGAATTGATCTCCGGCCAGAACAAAAAACACACTTACGTTCAGTTGACCTCGGTGTCGCGTGAGCGCCTTCTGGATCCGGTTTGTGGCCTCCTTCCTTCCTCTCGTTCAGGTCGGTCCGTGATGTGTTCTTCCGGTGATGCAAATATTAGCAGATCAAGTTCCAGTGCCAATATCAGCTCGTTCCAGTACCAGTTCCAATTACCAGTACCAAGTTTTAGAAAAGAAAGGTTCCGAGTCGGATTGTACCGCCCCGAAACTACCGTACCGAAACACCGCACTTTTCGGTTTCTCGTGGCGTGCGCGACACTGCCGGCGCCACGTTTTTACGACGCGTATTCACGTTTAACTGCGTACACTGTCTTTACGCGTGCTGTTCTGATTAATCAGCGCGCACCGATGGCTCTGATGCCGCACTGATGTCCCCGCGGATGCTGCTGCAGACTTCCGCGTTCCCCGTTCGTTGCGAACGTAGTGACTGCTTCCACAAAGCTGAATGATAGTGAGTCTTTAATCTGTTGTAACCAATTATTAACTGCAATTGGCACAACCACCCGGTGTGAGTTCTAAGCACCACTGCAACCAATTTTGAACTACAATTGCAACAATTGGCGCAGGCACTCCGGCGTGAATTTACAATAACCGCTGCTACCAATTTTAGACAACAAAAATGACAGGAATTGGTGCGGGCACCCCGACGTGAGTTTACAATAGCCGCTGCCACCAGTTTTAGAAAAGAAAAGTGGCAGAATTGGTGCGGGCACCCCGACGTGAGTTAACAGTAACCGCTGCCACCAGTTTTAGAAAAGAAAAGTGGCAGAATTTGGTGCGGGCACACCGACGTGAGTTTTCGATAACCGCTGCCACCAGTTTTAGAAAAGAAAGGTTCCGAGTCTG
>BLKR01005684.1:0-74630 GCA_011170035.1 Teleogryllus occipitalis | reverse complement strand
TAATGTGGAGAGGCGCTTTCCCAGGTACAAAACTACCTCAGCGACAACCGTAGGTCTTTTAAGATGGAAAACCAGAAAATACACCTTATGATCCAATGCAACTCTCTAGAAACTGAAGACTGAGAGGAAATTAGAAAACATTACACAAAAGGTATGCAGTATGCAAGACATTTTGTTTGAAGGGTTTTATTGTACCGTACTTCATTTGTTTTACGGACACAAGCAATTTTATTTTAAATGCGAGTTAGTTCCACAGATTTTAAACCGTATGTACCCTACTCACAATCTGTTCTTGAGTGAATTTTGTATTTATGTTATACCTAAAAAATCAACAGGAATTTAAAAAAATAAACTTGTTAAGTGCCCTATTTTATTTTTGAAGGTCATATTTATATAGGTTTTAGGTCATAAATGCTTGCATATTTCGCTGATTTTTTGGTCATTAATATCCGGGCCCTACTCATTAGCTGCTTTTGCCATGCCGCTTCCGAAAGGATCTCGCATGTTATTACGGCGAGCAAAAGGGCCTTCGGAGAGTGGGGCAGTCAGTGCACAAACTTTCTCACTTATTGGTCATCTACGTTGTTATGTAAATGATCTTGGCTGTCCAGGTGACGCCGCGTCGAAGGCTGTGTTGCCGACGTTTCGACCATCTTGTCGTGGTCTTCCTTAGGGCTGTTGTGCTGAGGAAGACCACGACAAGATGGTCGAAACGTCGGCAACACAGCCTTCGACGCGGCGTCACCTGGACAGCCAAGATCATTTACATGACTGGCCGCGGAAGCCTACGACTTCAATCTACGTTGTTACTCTCTCCCGGCGACGCCTTTGACCTTCCCTCGGAGCTAGCCTTCGCCTCCTGAGATCGTCAGCTTCGTACGCGCTTTTTCAAAGTTCTGCAGCGGGAGGTGGCCCGGGAGCCGACTTTGCGCTGCCACCCCGCGGGTTCACGTTGTCTTGGCCCTTCAGCTAGGCAGAGTCGAGCTTCTATATTACGTTTCATTACCGGGAAGTCGCCCCAAGAGGCTGAGTGACTGGTCGCTCCGCGGGAGCGCTCTAGAGCGTGCCGTCTCGAGTAACATCAAAGTTCCGGGCTCTCGGCGCAGGTCGCCTCGCGCTTCACCGGGATCGTTTGAACGTTATACGGTCTTCAAGTGACTTTTATTGTGAATGTATAAATGTGAAAAAACGTATAAACGTAAAACGCATAACCGAAATAATTTAGCATGAGAATTTGAGGAATTTATCCGGGGGCTTAAAAAAACAGACGTATAAACGTGAAAAATGTATAAGTGAGACACGTATGAACGGAGTTTCACCGTATTTGTACCCAAGGTCAGTGGCGGATTAACTTGATGGCCGACTATAGGCTGAAGCCAAAATGCCGCCCTTCCTGACCCCTTGTGAAACACAATATTTACATAAAAATCAAATAGCTATTTAGTACCAATTCCATGTGGGTGAATGAACATTAAAAATTATTTTACAAAAATAGTTATTTTTATCTAGAATAAAATTTTAATTTTATCAAATTTAATTATAAGATTGTTTACAGAAGTTTATGTATCTAAAAAAGTGTTGTAATCTAAAGACAATGTTAAATTGGATTCAATACATAAAACGGCAAGATAATTTAATCTATCTTCTGACATAACTGAATGCAAATAATTTTTTAATCTGTTATATTTATGTTTATTAAAATTACTTAAGTATTGTATAAACATTTAGTATCCATAAATATCTATAAAATAAAAATAGCAGAATTTATTTTACCTGAAATTATGTCAGAATTATCATCTAAGTTTATTTCGCTTGGGTTCTTTAGGGGATCCACAGTAACATAAGTAGAACTTATCTAATAACAACGTATACAATAAATAAAACGTTACCCAATTAATAAATTTAAAAATAGTCTATTTGTATATATTATTTTTCAAATTCATGCTTGTAATTCTACTACTATACCGAATTGCTGTCGATTGGTGCAACCTTTTTCTTAAAAAATGAATCTCATTTTGGTGTTTTTTTTTAAACTACTTCTTCTAGATATTGCTTTTCACGAGCTTGTTTCCGATATTCAGAACCACTGTGTCTAATTCTTCCGTCACTCATTTTTATAACTAAAGGTTATGAAAAAAGAGTTAAAATAGAAACCACCATAATATTCTTCGATTAATAAATACTTCGGTGTACTTGACAGCTGGTGGAAGGGGTACGCGGCGTTGCCAAACCCTTGCACTGCTTTTTGTAAACTGGCTTTAAGGTGAATCCTAAAAAAATATGTTATGTGAGAAGAACTTAAATCAATGCATATAAAAAGTTACTATAAAACATTAAAAAACGACTTTCTAAAATAAAATTTGCTGCCCCTAAAAATTTGCCGCCATAGGCTACAGCCTATGTTGCCTAGTGGGTAATCCGCCACTGCCCAAGATAAAGCTGTCTAGCTTATCTTATCCTTCGAGGTATAGTATTGAATTAAAGAGGACAATCATTTGTAAAAAAAAAAATTGCACAAATGTAATTTATGAAAAATGGGTCTCCAACTTCTTTCTCGACAATTTTCTCAACTTCGACGTAGCTGTAAGATTTTACTTCAGAGAGATTATATAGTATTTAATTGTGAAATGCAACCCAAAAAGTTATGGAAATACATAAATTCCAAAAGATCTGTGAAGGGTCTACCCAGTGTGATGTATTTTGAAAATCAATCCTTTGATTGTGGAAAATTGATTGTAAATGCCTTTGCAGATTACTTTAAGACCTTCTGTAAACCATTGAATATTTTATACATACATGTGGATGATCAAACTCTGTATAATTTGATTTATTCCAAATATCTTTGCTAAAGTTGAAGGACTGGTCATTAGTAAGAATGTAGGTCCTGATGGGATACCACCTGTTTTTCTTAAAGGCTGCAAATTCATTATCTCAAAAATATTGAATAAGTTATTTAACAAATTATTTTCTGAAGACCACATGCCACAAGTTTGGAAATCAGTCTTTATTTCAACAATCCATAAATCAGGCTCAAAGAATTTAATTTCAAATTACAGGCCAATTTTGATTATGAGTAGTACCATTCCAAAATTTTTTGAATAATGACAGATAAATTAAAATATCTGGTCTTTCCTTTCATTTCAACTAAACAGTTTGGATTTATCAATGGTAGAAACTGAGAGTAACTTATCGTATTAAACACAATATATTCTGATTCTTTAGAAAACAAAATTTCAGTTGAAAGTATCTACACTGATTTCAGTAAAGTGTGATTCTGTAAATCACAACCTTTTGATATCATGAAGCTGAAATCATTTGGATTACAATTTTACTAATTTACCAATCAACATGATCTTTTCTTAAAAAGGATTTTTCATTTTTGCTGAATAATAATTTTATTTTTATTTGTTGTCTTATGATTAATAATTTTAATATAACAATTGATGTACCGAATGACTTTCATTTAGAAAATTAGTAAATGATATGTTTATTTATGTATTGATTATGCAGTATAGAGCGAGAATTGTAATGCTGTAGGAAAATTTTTAGACAAAAGCTCTTATTGTTGGGCCATGGTAACAAAAAGTTAATATATCTTGTTCCTTATATGTAGCCTAGTACATTCTCTAATACGTTGGGTTGTCAGAATGCAGGTTTTGTGGGTCCTTGATACTGAAAAATTGATTGACGGCAAAATGTTTATTTGTCCATCCATTTTGGCCAACGATAGTACCCAAATGGTTCACCCAATGTCCTCCAAAATTGATATTCCTTGATCAATTTTAAATGAACTCAAGGTCTTCTGATTTCTTTATTTTTATTTATTTATTGAATTAATGGTGTCAGCAACAAGCTGTTATACACATTATACAAATCTGGAATTCAGTTCATTGGCAAGTAAAATTAAATAACAACAATTCATCACCCATCTTTCACTCAGCTATCTTCAATGAGGATTGAAAATATTTATAACTATAGTACTACACGCACAGAATAACACAAAATAAATGCCATTTTGATGTATTCTGTAGATTTTTTAAAAGTTGCACAAAAACATTTTTTAATATTTCACTGGCATGTGAAATGTACATTACAGCACAAAATACCTGTGCTGTAATTTTTACAGTACAGGCATTTTGTGATACATTATTGAATTTGCTAGGTAAAGTGCTTCAAAATATTTTGTTTGAAGTTTCTCAAGAATCCAAAAGTTTTCAGTGATGAGATTAAAATTGCATGTTTTCAGAATGTCCAAATGGCATTTTCTGCTCCAGATTTTTTCATTAACTTTTTTGAGTAGATAATCCTAAATACACTGTATGACATGACACCTATGACATTTTGTCTTTTGATTTTTCAAAACCTACATGAAAGATTTTCTTTTGAATTCTCTCTTTCATCGTTAATATTTATGTTATGGGCATTTTTGATACGTTATTGCATATGAGAATTGACGAGATTTAAATGATTTCTTATGGAATTTCTTAAAAACTCAAAACTTCTATGAAATTAATTTTTTTATGTAAAGAATTTACAGGCATCAGTACAACTGGTGTAGCCTGACTGATCGCTAACGTGATTCATAATTGACATATTGTGTGCTATATATATTACAGGCATTTTAGTAATAGCTAAGATTAATGAGTTACTAAAAGTCAATTGGCATTTAAAGTTACAAAAGTTACAAAGGTTACCACAAGCCAACAGTTACAGTAATAGTTTCAATTCTATGCGAATTTAAGTAGACGATAGTAGGAATATTTGGTTAATCTATGGTATTATGGTTAATTTATCGTAAGCCCTCTTGAAAGCTTCAATGTTGAGAGCCATCACCACATGACTGTAGATTATTCCACTGACTACATATATTACAAGAAGTAATTCATTACATATCAGAACAAGATTTATTAACAATTTTGGTATATGGGCTCCCCAATGGGTGATTTTCTGTTGAAGAATTGCTGCATCATCATATGACTTTATACTATGTTACGTACGTATATGAGAAACAAAAAAAAATTGTTGCCATGGTATCAAAATTTTTTAATAACTTTACATGTTCCCTACACAACCCCCTTTATTTATAATGTCACCAGCAATATATTAGAGATTCCTCACTTTCTTGGTTAGCAATTTGAAATTGTTAATGAATAAAAGTAATAGTGAAATTGTCAATTATTGGTTCCCATTTCAAGAATAGTGATTTGTTTTAGATTATAGGATGGACTCCTGAACCGTACGAAAGTTCTGCAGATTGCCCTGATTCAATGCCTGATGAATTAAAGAAGCACATTGACAGCCTGCCAGTCGAAGAGGTAAGATACAATATAATTTTCTTGCAAATTCTGGTGAGGGGGATAAGTAACTGATTTACCAGGCTAGCATGGTCTTTTACATCTGGGACCCCTGTGAAATGATGGTCAGTCAATGTATATTGAATGTAAGGAAGACATTATAGACTTGTGAAAGTTTTCAGAGTTCCACCATTTCGTCTGCTTCTGATTCCCCAGCAGGTCATTATCATTAATTGTTACTGTCATAATAATAATAATCAACAATTCGTCAATTCATTTGCCCTTGTGTGGCAGATAAGGATCGTGGATACCTCGCACGCACTCTCGTCAAGCTTCAGCTAAATGCTAAGCATCCCCTGCACAATTTAAAAAGATACTAGAGGCAGAATAAGAGAGATGGTGAAATGCCAACTTCTGGATATTGTTAAAATATTGCTCAAGTGAATGGTCTTTTTAATACTTTTGAAATTCTTTCTTTTGAAAGCTTTTAATCATAGAATATAAGCATTCAACTTTATCACTTGTTATTAATGAAGAGTAAAATTTAATAATTTCAAAGATAAACAATTTCTACTGGAAAAAGATTGTAAATTGGAGATTTAGTCCTTACAATATTGCTAAACAACTTTATTAAAGTTCTTCAGAAATTCTAATTGAACATAGAAACAACTTTCACAGTACTTTTTAACAGCTTTAACAAAAGACTAGCCATCACCGCCCTGCTGCACCAGGGCTCTTTCATACAATACTAGTACTTGTGTACTAAATAGAGAGAATATTACATTGCTAGGAGTTGGAATGTTGGCACACCACAACAGGGATGCCATCTGTAAAAATATGTGCCAGTGAGTAACTTTTACCCTTTGCTAGTCTTGTAGGGATAATTTTTATTATACAATGAAACAAGAACATAAAGAATTCATTTAATTTTAACATATTTATTTGGAAAATGAATTTCCTGCAGTCATTTTGATTTTATTTATTTATATATTTTTATTTATTTTATATTTATTTGTTATTTTTTTTATTTATTCATTGATTGATTCATTCATTCATTTTAGGGGATCCTTTCCTTTACAGTACTTCTACATGAAAGTTTATTTTACAGAATATGGCCCAAAGAAAAAACAGAAAAGCACATATTGAAAATTATTAGACCTAATAATGAGAGAAGTATCCAATATCGTAGTACAATTTTGAGTGCAATTTAGATAAATGATTTACAGTGAAATACAACTAAAGATAAGCATTTATATATAGAATTAGTGTCAATGAAGCAATATCACAGCCAAGAATGTAAGAACATAGGAACAAAAGACAGATTATTGTTTTTGGTATTAATTTAATTGTTGTAATGTAGTAATATTTTCAAAGTCTTATATTATTGCAATATTGCCTGATTTGCAGCGCAAGGTGATCTGGGTGTCGTGTGAGGGAGAGAACCCTGCCGACAAGGAGAACATTGGGGAGCTCCAGTACTGGCCCTACCAAGGATTTGCTGCCTACTACTACCCATACATGAACACTGACAACTACGTCAGCCCATTGGTGGCTGTGCAGCTGAAGCGACCTGTTCGTGAGTAGCTTTCACTTGTATTAAGCGTGAGTAGCTTTCACATGTAGTTTCTTGCACTCTAGCCAGATGTTTGGCTAGATGCAAGATGATCTTGATATCCAATTATTTTTGCACAAACGAGGGCAAAGATAAAAGAAAGAAAGAGAGAAAAATAAGTGTTAAAATTATTGAAATTAAGTATTGTAATTCATTTGCAAGAGAAATCATTTTACTCTAATCAATACACTTCATTTGATTGATATATGATGCTGGAGTTCTATGTACTTTCTACAAAGGTTATCAGCTTATAGAGGACCTAGTAGTACTTCAACAGCCTGTATTTCTAAGGGAAATGCATCAATATCAATTTGACAAACCAAAACTCCATTCCATACTCTTGGAAACACCACCCTACAAGGAGAGGTTATTTTGACAATTTCAAGCTCTGACACGTTTTGGTGTTCCCATTGTCGAATTGCTATGTGAGAACTACCTGAAAGATTGTAGCAAATGAAATTAGGAAATTCCAATTTCCAAATTTAAAAATTTCCAAAATTATTGTTAACTAATATTTTTTCAAAATTGTATATGGCCTTTTTTAAAGAACTGTTTCTTTTAGAACAGATTTTTATGTAGCAAAAAACAAAAAAAATATGAATTGTTAAAAGGCAATGCAAAATACATTGAAAGTTGGTCTTTAATCAATTAATTTAAAGGAGGTTGCAGTTTACACAATGCTTTTTATTGGACAGAGTTTTATGACTTCATCTTTCCACTTGCACAGATGTCATGTAAGAGTGATCTTAAGAAGTAAAATTTTTCAAAATGGTAAAAATCACATGGTAGTGCTATGAGAATGTTATTTCCAATGGTAAAGTTGCAATGTCTAAGTCGAGAGTAATTTTGAAAACGTATGTTGCAGGAAATGTGTTGATCAACATTGAGTGCAGAGCCTGGGCGCACAATATCCGATACAGCAAGCAGAAGAACGAAAGGGAGGGCTCAGTCCATTTGGAAGTGATGGTTGATTAGAAACGAAGGTGATTTGCATTGCATGGCAGTTTGTGCAGTTGGCACGACAGTGCTGGCAGCAGCGAAGTACTTCTTCTTCCCTTCTCCTTGTCCAATTCGAGAAATCTGCTGCGCAGCTGCAATCCTTCATTGAGTCTCCATGGAGTCTGGTGGTAGTTGGTACTCTAGGGCTGCTAACAGGATGGGATTAGCAAAAACCTTCCTTTCACTGTGGACTCATACAAAGTAATTACAAATACGCAAGAGTCTTTTTAAAAGCTCTGAAGCGATCTTGTGATATAGGTGGTACTTAACTTTCTACACTTGTATTGCCATGTGCCTTCATTTCCAAGTTATTGTGCCATGAAACCGTTTCCTGGCAAAGTGAAAGGGATTTGTCATATCCCAATCTACCTTGGGAGGCGTGGCCTTCCTCGTCTCTGCTGTGAGCATTTGCAGCTTGGCTCTATCTTGGTTTCCTTTTCTTACTTATTATTTAATTTGACGATAGTACTTATTTTCTTGTCACAATTGATAAAATGTCAAAGTTCATACTATTTTATATTGCAACTGTATGGACTCAATTCACCTGCCCTCACTTAAGAAGTGAGAGAATTGTTCCTTTCATTTCATTCACTCAGGGTAGCGCAGGCCTATCATATATTTCATGTCATGACAAAACATTTTATAAAAGAGTACTTGCCTATTGTATATATTTTATTGATTGTATTTTAATAGTGTCTCCAGAAAAAATTGAAATTAAATTAAAGGAATTACAAATTAATATTAGTGTCATAATTATTGTCTTATTTTTCCTCATACAGAATACATATAAATAGAATCAATGTGAACATTCACCATGTTTGTATTTCTCATTCTAAATGTTTCATATTCATATTAGATGACAAAAAGTTGATTTATATCCCTACCAAACAGCATAGGAAGATATTTTCCTAAAATTCAGAAATTATGTACAGTAAAAATAATTAGGATGATAGTACTTCCCCCTCAATAGAATCTCCTTTGTTTAGTACACAACACAAATATAAGTAAGTTTAAATACATAATTAAATTGCATTTCTGATTGGTGCTACAAATCATCCACTTTTGATCCTTCTTTAATCCCTGAAATAGAGAAAAATCAAAGTTCAAATTTCCATTAAATAATTTTTTTAAATATACTACTTTTAAGAGTTCCAAATAATTTGTTTCCAGCTTCAAAGTCTATTTGTTAATGAATATCAGAATTAGGTTTGGAACATACAAATTTAAAAATGCTTAAATATAAACTCCTGTTATGTATACTTATCATCATCATCATCATCATCATCATCATCATCATCATCATCATCATCAATGGGAAAAGTCAGTCTGTATGACAAGTTCCTTTCGCAGTGATGAATCCTGAACATAGTTTAAGTATACTGCACTTTATGGGAGCTTCCTCCACCATTGTCTTTTATTTTGAACTTTTCTGAATCCCCAATACTATGAAATTCCATCCTTAATAATTGTTCTATAAGACAATTACACAAACCACTCACATCTAGATCATTAACACACTCCCTTTCCACAAAAACTTGAAGTGTAACTTATAAACAACTAGAGAAGGTCTGTTCACCACAATATTTTGCAATGCCTACCGACCATACAGACGCGAATCCCCCCTCTCCCTACCCTTGAAACATGAGGGGCCCTAGGTTATCACATTTGGCATGCGGTGCCCTTCACTGCGCTATTGAACCTCTGGGCAGCAGTAAGAACTGTTTGCAACTTCTCACTCTTAACACACTTTATAGCTCTTACAGATGTTGAAGACTGACTGGCTCTTAGTAGCAAAACAGTTTTTTGTTTTTTTTTCACATCTGTTTTAAAGCTTTCCAAATCTCAATAACTTTTTAGAGGATTATCAAACTTAGGAAATATTTCAGATTACTAGGTATACCAGTGGTGTACACGGTGTATCTGAGAATTCACCACTGTCCTTTCGACTCCTATCTGACCTGTAAACTTGTCAAGATGATTGATGGTGGTGATGATGATGATGATGATGATGATGATGATTAATGAGGCAGGTGGAAGATGTCTGTCCTCCCTTTGGTGGAGGTTTGCCTCTCCCTTCTCTGCATTCCTTTCGATGTAGTTGGGATGATGAGAGGTTGATAATGGATGTGATGATACTTCACTTAGGATATATGATGATGTGAGAAGATGGGAGAATATTGTTGGTTCTATATGCTTGGATGTGGCAGCAAGGTTGGCATGATCAATTTAGTGGCAAAGATTTCTCTAATGTAATGTTTCCCCAACAATTGCAGTGACCTCAATTAAAATTAGTGTTCTAAATTCTTTAGGGGAGAGGAAAAAGCTGGGCGAAAGTGTGGTATTGGGTGAAGCCAAGGTTGCATGCCACTAGAGAACTAAAAGTTATTCAGAAAAATTCCACAGAACAATGATCAAATAGCTATTATCTCTTTGCAATTTGTTGTGTGATCTAGAGACGTGTAGATGTTTATTATTAAAATTTTGTGCTGATGACAGAAGTTTGGGTCCAGTGTACAGAAAACAAGGTAGCAAAGACTATGCAAGGTACCAAAGGTAAGTGTACCCAATGTAAGGATCAAGGACTAGGAATCCATTCATCCAGTGTTGTTTACACTGATCATCCAGTGTTGTTAAAACACTTCAAAACAATTGTTGAAGGATGGGATTTTATTCGTTTATTGAAGTAGAAGATTCCTAACAATTATAGACCATCAAAACATTTGAAATATAAATTTTCAGTAAGTGAGCAATTAATTCATTTTATAAAAAACCTAGCAGAACCTTTCATGGTCATAATGCAACTTCATCATTAGGTGAAGTCTCTAAATATTAACAATAAATCGTAATAGAACTAAACTTCACTATTCAGAGGAAAAGGAGAATGGAGACTTACCTTGCTTAAAAGGGAGAAACAGGTTATTCATAATTAATCATGGGAATATGAAGATGAAAAATGGCAGACAAGACTTATTATTATTGTTGTTATCGTTATCATTATCGATATTATTGCCTATGTTATGTTGTAGGTCCACAGAGGAAAAAGTGACAGCCATGTTAATTCACTGATTTTCTGTAGTCAACTGACTGAGGAGGTGGAAAATGCTTTTCAAAACAAGAGGTGGGGTGGGGGGAATAAGGAGGCAAAGAAGAAATGGCTGGAGGGTGGGGAAAATTAAAATAGTTACATAAATTAACCAAACAATTGTAGATTATTATTTGATAAAAAAAAAATGAAATAAAAATAAAACTGGCTATGAATTTGTGAGGGGATGTCTTGATGCAACTGTGTGCATTATTTTTGTGTTTCTGAGTTTCCAAAAGGGTGAATTTAAAAGAAGTGTAAATAAACAGAAGAAGATGGAAAGGATGAAAAAGGATGAAAATGTATGACTAAAAAAGGATACTGAAATGAAAAAATTACAATGCTTAATGAACAGATGTACCCAAAAATTAATAAATTCATCTATTTCAAGATTCAAGCACTTCCTTTCCCTAATGGTCTGTCCTCCACAAATCCTTTCCAAAACATTGTGTCCTTTGATCTATTTCAAACCAAGATAACATGACAAACCATCCATTTGCATTTCCATTTTTAGTGTGTAACATACCTGAATTTGATGTCTATTTTACTCTTCAGTGCTAAGCAATAGAATCTTTTCATTGTTACCAAACTTTTTATTTCGAGCTCCTGGATAGCTCTATGCCATGAAGACAGAAAGGCTAGATCAATCTAGGTAAAGGCAAAGTGAAAAAGGTTTTATCAGGAATCATTTGAAATGGTGCAAGAATCCTTCTGAAACTTTTTTTTATACTTTGTAATATGAATAATTTTTTTAATACTCACATCTCTGATCTCTAAGAGAAATATTGTTATCGTTCTAACACCATCAATTGGAATATTATTGATGATTCCTTCTTCCCCTGATAGTTTGCAGTACATTCAAGTGTTATAACTACACCAGCTACAAAAAAATGATTCAAAGGGTGCATGTGGTGATTAATTAAAAATTCTTTTAATATTTGAAGAATCTCTTCAACATTAGTTCTTGTTTAATTATGTTCTCTCACAGTAAAAAATACCTATCATTGAAATCCAACTAATTCTCTTCTACAAAGTACTATGCATGTAACAAAAATAAAATTCTTGAAGTCAGTATTTCAGCAACTTAACCAAAGTAAAGAACTTATTAATATACTTACAAAGAGGATTTTCTATTTTAACAGCAACAAGTGGTGATAAATAATGCTTTTGAGCAGAATAAGGAAAGAAAGAAGTTGAAAAGCCATTTTGGGGGTAGAGGTACAGTCGTGAATAGTGTTCTCTGTCAGCTGGCTGATGTCCGTTACATTTCACTTCAATGTAGGATTGCTGTATATAGAAAAAATTAAATAAAAAAAAATCATTAACAGATGAACCATGTGGTAATAAAAGAAATAAAATGAGAGTAATGAGAGAAATGAAAGTAAAATGAGAAAATGTTTTAAAAATCCTTCGGATTTTGTCAGTAATGCAGAAACATTGCAATCCCACTTATATCAACCTTTCTTTTTACATTCTCAATACATTGCATCTTATTGTGTTCACTTTTGCTTCAAATATAATATGTTTGTTATGGTGTTTGTATAATATCTTGATGAAAAGTATACATAACAGACTGTCGATCTAGTTTGCTGCAAACAGGAAATGTAGGAATAATACAACAAATCAAGAGAACATGAGAATAGAAGTTATATCACGATTGCATAGCTCCAATGAACTTCCATTGCCCTAGACCTAAGTTAAGAATCTGTACATTTCTAAATGTTTAAAATGCATTTAATTCAGCCAATAATTTATTGAAAGTTATTTTACAATAATCTGGTAGTGGTACAACATCATGTACTTTCTCATATTGGTAACATTTACGTAAAATTATAATATCGCAATATCTGTCCATATTAACTCATCTCAGCTATCACTTGTAAAACTCATAGCGCATTAGGCGTGAAAATTTAATTAATTTAAAGGTCACAACACAACAATTAAATCAACACAAGTTTTGCAATGCAAAATTCCCTTGCATTGACTTGGAAACACCGCCCTTCAATGAGAAGTTATTCTGGGAATTTCAAACTGCCATGTCACGGTGCTCCCATTGCATTGCAATGTGATAATTCCTGAAAGATTCTAGAAAAAGTGTGGAAAAATTACAATGTGTAAACTTATGCTAATGACTCATATTTTAAAAAAAAATTGCACATGTCCTTTAAAGAACTGATTTTTTAGAACAGACTTCATTTAACAAAAATATATCTAAAACATAAAAATGTGAGAAAATTATGATTGTCAATTGATTTCACGTGATAATTACACATGATAATTCAGATGTTTACAAAAATATGTAATTGATATGATAATGTCTGAAAATGAAAATTTCAAACAAAAAATATCAATGAAATTTTGAAGATATTGAATAAAATAAAAGAAACAAAAATAAAAGTAACACTGAAATCGGAGATGAAATTTTCTAAAAATCCAGTATAAGTGAAAAGTATATTATATTATATAGTATACTAGTAGTAAGTACAAAAAAATAGTACAAAAAATTTTTAATGAAGTATCAGCCCACTGTACAGCGACTTATAAAATTACGATAAATATTTTCTCGAGTTCTAATTTCTTTTTCAATTTTTAACTTTTTTTTTCGATATTTACCATGATCGGGTCCATTAACTTGCAGGGCCCCGGGCGATCGCCCGACCTGTCCATGCCTAGCGTCGGCACTGGCTCTAATGAAAGAGGTGACATCTTGTCCCTTTATATAGCAAATTACTTCCTCTAACTCTTCTCTCTCAATTGGCCCTATACTGAACCAGATTTAAGAGCTTATAAGAAATGCGTCGATGACGAGGTAGCCGCCTGGGAGAAACTGGGATCCCAAGGGAGAGCGGTTAAGGTGAATATAAACGATACGATTGGAAATGCCTTTTTGAAAGACTATAATCTTCTGAAACCTGGTCTGTTTATCACTGCACTCCAATTGAGATCAGATACCGCTGCCAATAAAACTACTCTTAGTAGAGGAAGGCCCAGGGAGGATGTATACTGCAAGAAGTGCAACACAGCGGTAGAAACTGAATCACATCCTCGGTCAGTGCATTTTTACGAAACCAGCTAGAATAAAGTGTCATGATGAGATAAAGAACTTTATAGAGGGGAAAATGCTCCGGAAATCGGACACTGAATCCACTTTCTCCGTTGCTGAAGGGATTAGACTCAAACCTGACCGGGTAATAAAAAGTCGGGAGGGGGTCCATGTGGTCGATGTGACTGTCCGCCATGAGGATGGGTCTAACCTTCTAAAAGCAGGGGAGGAAAAAGTGGTAAAGTACCAACCAGTCATTCCCCTGGCCGCCCAACTTCATGGAGTGCCCAACGCCTTCTGGCGTTGCCTCCTGCCTGTGGTGGTTGGAACCTCTCGGGCTATGCCTCGATCAACAGTCAGTGCCCTCAAGACGTTGGGGATCATGTCTCGAGGCGATTTACTATCTCGTTAATTGCTCTCAGAAGCTCTAAACACAATTTGTTAATTATGATGGAGCAATTTATTGCTGGCAGTAAATGAACTTCTTGGTCCTGTGGGGAAGTCTAAGAAACCCAGGGGATCCGACAATGCCTAGAATATACCTAGTTACCACGACTTTAAGTGGGAAGTTTATGCTATTTAATGTAGCATATAGAAAATTGTGTAGTCAGAAACTATGTTTTGTGGGTCCTTGATACAGAAAAATCGACTGACGGTAAAACGCTTGTCTGTCTGGTCAACGCTAATGCCTAAACTGTTCGGCCGATTTTCTCCAAAATTGATATTCTCAAATCAATGTGGCTGATGTCGCAACCCCTGGAATTTGAAACCGATATTTTAATTTATTGAGGAACTTTACGTATAGCCCCTTGGACATTTTCATTTCTCTACTTTCTTAATAAAATCTGTTCCTTAAAAACATCTTCAAATAAGGTCATGTGTTCAATTTTTCGAAAATATGAGTTTTAGTGTAATTTTTCGAGAAATACAGGCAATTTTTAAAAAAATTAACAATTTTTTTTCTCAAAAATCGTTCCAAATTTTTACTTTAAATTTTCTCTTCATATGTGCTTCATAGGATATGGGCAGGTAAAAAATATTGTGCTAGTCCCATTTTCGGCAAAATCTCGTTTTTTCGAAAATTCCAAAATGTTAACATCTCAAAACTACAAAATTAAATATAGAGACTTTCACCTCAAAGTGTCTTGTAAAAACACAGCTCATTAAAACAGGACATGTAAAATATTTTGAAAAAATGAGTTTTCGCATAATTTGCGCCAAAAATTTATGCAATAAAAAAATTCCGATAAACCGTTCCAAATTTTTCTTTAAATTTTTTTCCGTGAATAGAAGAAGAATCGCTTGAAAGAATGACATAGGTCTTATTTTCATTTAATTCTCCATAATTTCGAAAATTGCGCACTTTTTCAGCTGTTTTTTTCAAACATTTCATTTAAAACAAAAAATCTCTATCTTCCATTTTGTAGTTTCCAAATGTTAAGACATTTGGAAACTACAAAATGGAAGATAGAGATTTTTTGTCTTAAATGAAATGTTTGAAAAAAACAGCTGATTCAAAAAGGCCATGTACATTTGTTGAGAAAAACTAGTAGTTTTCACGAAATTTCTGCTTGAAACTATTGAAATACATACATGTGCCCCACCAACTGTGAGCTAGGAAAAAATATCCTTGGAGAACAGAATAAAAAGGATATGAAAAATAATTAATTTTTTTATTTTAATTATAATTTACTATTGAAAATCCCAATATTAATTCTGTATGTACTACATTCTACAATTTGTATTGTCAATGTATTGATGTATTTTCTATCAAGCAATCCACAAGCCTTAATTGAAATTGGTTCAATTAGGTTTTCTCGCTTAAAAATACGATTTAACTGTAATATGAAAGAAAAATATGAGTATCACAATTCTGTATTAACTTTTATTTAACTTGAATTTTATATTATGACTATATGCTGCTTTTTGCAACAATGGAGCTATGGATATTAGAGAAGTTCGTTGTTGAATGGCAACGTGTTGGGAAAGATAAGGTAAGGATTAACTTAATGTTTGTGTTACAAAGTTCTCTCAAAACTTTGAAAATAAGTCCTTAAGTCAATTTTAAGCATATTTTGTCCAATAAACTTCTTCAAGATTTTGAATGGCTGAGTCACAATAAGCACTCAAATGTTGATTTGAAAAAAGGCTTTCTAAGCAAAACCTTGCATTTCGGAGAAATAATAACACCACCAGCAGAAACTTGTAAATTGTTTCTTTACAAAAGAAATTAATATATTTATTCACAAAGAATAAATTAACACAAATAAAAAGCACTCAATTTACACAATTCAATTAATTTTTCTTTGTAAACAAATATATTAATTTCTTTTATAAATAATAAATTATTTACATCTTTCTAGAGTGTTTATGTTTCTGAAATTCAAATTTGGAATAGAAAGTATTTTTTATAACCAAAATGGTTATTACGTCTCACCCATTCGAAATATCGAAAAATTTTATTAGACGAAATATGTTTAAAATAATAATAATAATAATAATAATAATAATAATAATAATATTTTATTGATAACAGATTTACAGAAAGGTATCCAGCAAAGTCTGTTTAGAAATTAATTAAAATTACAGTAAGTTAATACTCCATTTTTTAAAGTACATTCTCTTACAGTAATAATTTAATAAATTTACATTATCTTGATAAATTATACGTTAAAAATATACAAGTGATAAATATAAACAATTAAATTAATTTAAGTTATAACAGGAATTAAATTCAATAAGTTTAAAATGTAAATTATTTTAATCTTTATAGTGAGCACTTGCTTACTTTATTAATCAAGTAAACTATTTCAATTATTAATTTATTAATAATTCAAATAGTTTACTTGATAAATTACATGATTAATAAAGCATGAAGTGCTCACAATAAACATTAATATTAGATGTGCTACATTTTAAACTACACAGTCACATTACCAAATTAAAAATAACATTAACAATACATTACATTAATAAACTAGCAGATTATGATAGTGACAAATAACTTACAATTAGAGTGAGTAATTTCATTATCTCACAGTACTAGTTTAATTAACTTACAATAAGTGGAATACATTAGATGTTAATAATTGTAAGTGCTTATAATATCCTCACGCATAATTACATTATTTACTTCATTACTAAATTGAACATTACCTTATTGAATTGAATGACTAGTACAAAGAGTGGTCACCCTTGTAGCAGTACATGGTTTTTAATTACAGAAAAGTTAAAGCAATTCAGATATCTTATATGGACACACACCAATAAGGTGACATTTAAGCAATGTTTTGAAGTACTTTTTATCAACAAATTTTATGGTAACTGGGAGATTATTAAAAAGCTGTGCAAAAATGCAGAAAGGATCTTTATTAGTAGAAAATTTTCTAGTATATATCCTGTGATAGTTCGTCTGCCCTCTAGTATGATAGTTATGTACCTCTTTATTGCTCACAAGGTATAGATTTTGATTATTTCTCAAAAGTAGTAATACTTTGTAACAGTAGAGTGCTACAACAGTCAGCAACTCATATTTAATAAAGAAATCTTTACAGGACTGTATTGTATTAAGTTTGAAAATACTTCTGATACATTTCTTTTGTAGGACCCTTAATCTACACATATTGTTTTGTTGCATCTTCCCATTTTACAATACCATATTGAAGTTTTGAGAAGATTATGCCATAATGGACTGGAAGAAGTGCAACTGTTTCCAGATATCTGGAAAAGTATCTCAAGAGGAATATATTCGAGTTTATATCATTACAAAGTGCATCAATTTGTTTGCTTTAAGTTAGGTTTTGATCTATGAATATTCCTAAAAACTTATGATCATAAGTTTGATTCACTGATGCCTACTTCCACTTTTATCTTTTGATGTTGGTAACCGTGGTGAACCTCAAATTGATTAATACAGTTTTATCAACATTTAATTTCAATTCATTTAGGGACAAATGAACTTTTAATTGATTTTAATGATTTAGTCAGATTAGTTTCTAGATGACCAAGATTTTGTCCAATGCATACTAATATTGTATCATGTGCATAAGAAATTACAGAGAAATCAGATGAGCTTGAAAAATCATTAACATATATAACAAATAGCAAAGGTTGAAGCACAGATCCTTGCAGAACACCTGTGGTAAATTGTATCAAAATTTGATTTTACATTAGATAAGAAATTTTCAGATTGCCAGAAGATCTCTGTAAATTGCTTATGTCCTGTGAGGTATGATCTAATGAGGTCATTAACTCCACCCCTTATTCCATAATAATCTAGTTTTGTTAACAGTTTTTTATGAGGCACTATCAAATGCCTTTGAAAAATCAATGAATATACCTGCTGCTTTCCTATTTTATTCCAAATTTCCAATGATTTCATGTATGAATTCCACAACAGCAATGGTGATGGAGAAGCCTATCCTGAAGCAATGTTGTGATTTATTAAGCATATTATTAGATTCAAGAAAAAAATTAAGTCTTGCTAATATAACTTTTTCATAGAGTTTGCCAAATATTGAAGTTCGGGTTATAGGTCGGTAATTCCTAACATCTTGTGTATTATTATTCTTAGCAAGTGGTCTTACAAGACTAATTTTTAGGGATTCTGGGAAAGTGAATACAGATAGAGATGAATTTATTAAGTAAACTAATATATTAAGAAGACCAGGCTTACATTTTTTTAAGAATGATTGAAGATATTTCTTGACTTATTTATTTATTTAACGTCAAAAAACAGTTAAAACTGTGTACGACATGTTATGGGGAGAAGTGAATTCTATGCACAAAGTGGATTCTGATTCCCAGAGAGCAACTATTTTCTGAAGGAATTCATCAGTCGATTAACTTCAGTAGCATTTGTGTAATGGAGAAACCGATTTTGAAGTTCCAGAAGATACAGGATTACTGGGTATTACTGCTTACAGGGTCCTGCTTTGAATTAAAGTAATGACAGTCAAAGGTCCTACAAATACCTGAAGGATTATCAAGAAATATGCCTTCATGCAGTAGGTGTGTTTTTGGGAGTCTTAGTTTTCCCATTGTTAATTATATTCCACAATGTTTTAGATTTGTTTGTTGAGTTGTGATTTAATTGATAAACTTTCTCATTCATCAGTTTTAGCCTATATTGTTTTTTATACTGTTTATACTTCTCACTAAAAAAGGGGTTCTCAGTATCTCTGAACAGGTCAAACATGTTTTTCATTTTATTTTTAAGAACAAGAATTTCATTAGGAAGTTTATTTTTGGATTTCTTCACTATACTCATTTGCCTCTAAATTACGGGACATGCAATATTCAAATGATGATTTAATGTACTCAAGAACAAGTTCCATTTCTCAATGATATCATTACTATTGAGTATTTCAGTCCATTCCTCTTTTAGGGGATATTCATTTAGCAAAAGTAGTAAAATATCACTTGTGTCAAGGATGAATGAGTATTTAGGTGGTCCTTTAATAATAATAATAATAATAATAACAACAACAATAACGACAACAACAACAATAATAATAATATTTTATTGTCACATATACAATTTCAATTGTGAATGACGAGTCAAATGTGATGTATGTGGAGGGAGTAGAATTATGAAAATTTTCTTGAGTGGAGAAAATGAAGTTACATTTATTGTCCAGAAGCAAATCAAGGCAAACGGGGCAATTGATTATTTAAATTATTTGTGCAATGTGATCAGATAGATGAAAATCAATATTATGAGAGTATTTATTTCAATATTTGTAATGATGTGTTCTATGGTAGAGCTGGGATGGGTTGAAACACGTGTTGGCCCTGACTCCACATCAAGAAGATTGAAACTAGTAAATAAAGTAGTTCATTATGTTTAATATGAATGTTCAGATCACCCAAAATAATTAACTTACAATTGCAGTTTCTTAAGAGTTTACTTAAAAGTTTTTCAAACCTGAGTAAAAAATCATTAATACTAGAATTTGGGAATCTATAAATGCCTATGCTTTTTATCTTCCCTTTCGTTGTGTTTACATCTACACCTGCTACTTCAAAAGTCATTTCGATACTCTTTTCTCTAATCTAGTCTATTGATTTGCAAATTAAATTATTCTGGCCTATTATTGCAACACCGTGACAGCACACTTACTGATTTTTCGGTGTCAAGGATCCACAAAACATATTTTCTGACTACATAATGTGTTAGAGGAAGTAATTAGGAACCTTATTTATCTATATTTTTGTAACCAGGACCTAGCAAAAAGAGTTTTTCTGTAGAAAAATTGCCATTTTGCCGCTCAGCTTTACAATGCCTTATCTATTCAGTGTAAGCAGTATGTGAGAAGGTAAGAAGGAATTGATTTATTTAATTTCAATTTCTAAAACATTCCATGGAGATTGTTGTTGATTAGTTTTTATTTCCTCACATACTGCTTACACAGTATTGTGACGTTGCAGTGGAAACTTTTCAACAGAAAAATTCTTATTGCGTGGTCCTTGCTACCAACTGGATAATTTTGATCCTATATGCAATAAAAGAATTTCGTTAGGTATTAACAATCCACATTCTAGTTCCTTGGAACAAAAAAATTGATTTAGGGTGGAATGTGTCTATTTGACTGTCTACTTGTTGTTACAAATAGAAATAAATATTATACAGTAGAAATAACCATTTTTGGTAGGAAGCAGTTTACATTTCAAGTTTGCTTTGTACTGCTTCTTTTCCAAAATAAAATTTACATACTAACAGTAAATAATAATAATAATAATAATAATAATAATAATAATGATGATGATGATGATGATAGTAATACTATTAATAATAACATTCTTTGAGAATATGAGTTAACAATATTAGAGGTAAAAATGTCCAATGCCTCTAGTAATCCACAATGAAGGAAATTATATTTTCCTCAGGCATTCTGCTTCTACAATATTGATATTCTTTGATAGATTGAGCTGATGTTACATCCCCTGGAATTTGAATTGTGTATGTTAATTTTGGTTGATTCATTAAATGAATTTCCAATGACATTTTCAAAATTTTGTCAAAAATGGTTCCAAATTTTTTCTTTAAATTGTTTTCCCTTAATTACACCAGAGTGCACTTATAAAAATGTCTCATATATAATTTTAGTTCAATTCTCTGAATTTTTGAAAATTGTAAGAGTTGGAAATTTTTTTGTTGTCTTCCTACAACTACAATACTGAAGATTGAGATTTTTAAAATTTTGGAGAGTAATAAAATTTGCTCTTAAAAAAAAATCTTTAAATAAGATCATGTACATTTTTTTCAAATTATGAATGATTTTTGCCTAATTGTGTTAATAAAACCCAATTTTCTAATGTCCCAAAAACTTTTTACAGGGCCCTGTTCAGCTGATTTTCTCCAAAATTGATATTCCTCAATTGATCTGGCTGATCATGGCGCCTTGAATTTGAAACGGATATTTGAATTTTTGGGGGATTTTACATGAAGCCCTTGGGACATTTTCAAAATGTTCAAAAAAATAGCTCCATCGTTTTTGATTAAATTTTGTTGTTGGATAGTGTGAAGGATGTTTAAGAGAATGGTGCATGACTCATTTTCATTGAAAACTCTGATTTTTTGAAAATTGCAAAAATTCAAATTTTTTCGGCATATTCCTACAACTACAGTATTACGAAGATATAGATTTTTTCGCTTAATGAAATCCTTAATGTTCCTTACAGATAAATTTTGAAATAAGTTCATGTACAATTTTTCGAAAATTTGAGTAGGCCTATTTTTCATGTAATTTTGTGTGAAAATACCGGCAAGAGAGTACATGCTGTTTTAGTACCACTAGTTTTTATTTGTTTTGAATTAAAATGAATTTTCAGGGCCCTAATTAAGATGGAGCCTGGGGCAAGTTGCCTCAGTGAACCTCGTCTCTGGGCATCCCTGATACACGGGCTATCCCAATAGGCCTAGTGTTTTTGTTTACCTTCCTTCATTTGTCACAATTCATTTAAATATTTATATTCAAAATATATAATTATTTAAACAATAATATTGTATAGTATCATATCTACAATCTACGATGCGCCCCCCCTCCAGTAATAGGCTGGATTCGCCCCTGTCCTGATAATATTTGTAATGATAAACATAAACAACACTAGATGAGAAGAAAAACTACAAAGGTAGAGCAGAATTGACACAGTAGGATTGCTACAATTAAATCAATCTATGACATACATACCTGGGATTCTCTTGAAGGATCATTCGTTGGTAAACAAGGAAACCATCCAAATTGCTGCAAAAGTTTATCCAAATACATAAGAAACCCAAGAAAATAATGTTTTCTAGTGGTTTGTTGTTTTCATTACATCAGAGATTATGTTGACTCACACAAATGTCATCATAATCTAAGATGATTTGAAGTATACTATTTTTTATGAATTTAACTTCATTATTTTCACTTAGTATGTTCAATGTTAAAATAAATGTTTTTTGTCTTTAAAATTGTTGACTAAAATTATTATTACACACATTTGTAAATCACTGATATTGTTGTTTATTTATTTCAAGATGAAATGTTTTAATATTTACTCAGCAACCTACAAGATGATTATGAAATTGTTCCTTTTGTTCTGAACAATAAAAGTTCCCTCCAAGCTTCACATGGAGTTTAAAGTGGTTCACAAATTATTACCAATATAGAGAACAAAATTATTTTCAAGCAATTTATTATGCTAATTGTTCTGGAGTTTTATTTTATAAAATATAAATTTAGATTAAAGCACAATGTTTAAAATTATGTTTTCATAAGTTTGTTTCTGATGTACCACTTGTTAATATGTTTTTGCATGGCCCATAATAAAATTATAAGATGAATCATACCACCAATTCAGTTCCATCTCCCCTCGGGAAATAAATTCAGATCAAAAAATGGAAGTAAATAGAATTGTTCATAGAAATTACATCAATCATCTCAGAAGTCATAGTGCATTGACAGTGACAATGACAGTGATAAATGTTAATTTGTTTCTTTACTAATTTTGCTTCAGAATAATCACAGTATGAACAAAAATTACACTCCCACCTAGAGATGCTCTTTCACATTTCAAATGAAGTGGTACTCCAATTGTTATGGATAAAACAGATGCTATTGGGGATCAATAAAAGAAAAATAGGAGTAAATTATTGAATTCCAGAATTTTGAATTACATTTATCCTGCAAAATCTTAATTTAGTATTCCAAATTCTTATGAAACATACAAATCGAAGTAGCATCCATTTATTACTAAGGAATTGAGTCAATCGAATACTGAAATATTCTAACCTCAATGAAAAATAGTTTCACACCTTGTTGAGCTTTATCAGCACACAAGGGCTCACTGTATCATACCCGTAAGGTTCCTCTCTACAAGGACCTAAAGAAGAAATGTCAAATTTACATGGTTTGGATGAATTCAGACAGGTACTAATGCATTCTTGATGTGTTTCGTTGTCTTGATTCCAGTATGCTGAAATGTACATTCAAAAATATAATAGGAGGTAATGAACATTATATTTATTATACAAGATCCACTGACCTTGCAATAAATTTTTGAATTCACTAATGTAGCTGCTAGGAGACATTTGCACATCCTGTAATCTATACATAATGAGTTGTTTCTTTGCAGTAGGACGCATTGATAAACCTACAATAAAACAAAGAATAAAACATTGACATTGGAAGTGACTAAAATAACTGTTACTATGTCACTCATTCTTTTCTTACTGGGGGTCCCTCCAAGGTGTTTCAAGTCAAAGAACGTTGTCTGGTAACGTTGCACGTAATATATGACAATGATACACATAAATGCAGTGAGAAACGCCAAGATTAAAAAAAATCCAAGATAGAACATACAAAACTGGCCTATAAAGTACATAAACATTTTAACATCTTCCAACATAACAAACTAAGATTTATTTGCCAAAGTCTCACCCCATTCTGGTGCAGTTTTTTTGCAAAACAACTTCCTTTTGGAGTCCCATAACGTTAAACGAAAATTTGGACAACACCATTTACCAATGCCACGCATTGTTTTATTAAATATATCTATCAAGTGTAGTTCTCAAATATCTATTTTAAAGTACATTGGATAACATTGTACATTATTTGAATTGCCGCCAAACTCCACAGATGTATTTACAAGCTGCAAATTCCTAGAGGTAATGGGATTTTCTTCAAAAACGGATAAATTACATTTACAGTTTACACAAGATTTCGTTGTCAAAGTCATGAGAATATGAAAATTGTCATTATAAAAGAAACATAAAACTTTATCTTCGATTAAATACATGAGAGTTTAACCTTCACGAGTAGCATCAGTAGCGTTATCTAGGGAGCATTAATAGCACTATTGAAGGAAAGGTTGTGTTCCTTTTCTACGCAAGATTCGCTGAGTATTAACTCTCTGGTTTTAAACTCCATTTTCTTCTCTGTACTATTTCTAGAAGATGTAATGTGAATTTTCGATGTAATTCGTGACAATTTAGTCGAGAGTATATCACTATAATAATTAAAGGGGGACACAATAAACCTTTTTAGTATTTAATCGCAAAGGAAAGCATCCCATACTCGTGATCTGTTTCGGAACGGGTCAGTCGCTTGTTGACTTTGGAGGTGAGAACGTTGTTCAAGCGAAGAGAAGTCACTGCACTGTATTTTTTGAAAGGAGCAGTGCAAGATAGTGTGTGTTGGGAATTGCAATTGCATTTGTTGTCTCAAGTATTGTACATTAGCCGGAGGTAAGTTGTTTTTGTGTTTATTTGTGCGGCAGATTATTTGGACGTTTGTTGATGTGAGGCCAGGTTGTGTGTATTTTGGAGGCGTGACAATGTTTTGTTTTTTCTAAGGGCGAATTGAGTTCAATCTTTGGGTATTTTTGCATTCATCTAAAGTTTGTTCGCGCGGACAACGAAATCCCGATTAAGTTGTTTCTTATCAAATTCGCCAACAAATCGTACTGACACCCTTAATACCATTTCGTGCAATCGTGATGTGAAATCGTAGCGCAATTGCGACTAGTTCCTTTCTGACGGGAAGTTTAAGGCAGCAATTTTTATTTCTTCGTGTAGCTCATTGTCTTAGCTGTTAAATGTACAATGTCTAATGCTGTCATTAAAGATTAAGGTAAGTCATATATTGTCACCATGCAATTGTATATGATGAGGTTTGGACCATTACTGGAGGTTTTTGTATGCTGGTAGCAATTATCTCTGATGCACCAATATTACTAACTTAAATTTTTTCTTGTACATCTTATATTGCAATCTTCCTGTAATATTCGAAGTAATTTTTTAAGTATTGTTTAAGTATGTATTAGGGCCTATCTTCCTGTTAGTTTCTCTCATTATTTATCCTCAAAAGCGGTTTTAAACTGTATGACTTACTATAGAGAAATGTTTTGCTAATGCTACTACAGGTGTTCGCGGGACATTTCGTATTCAGTTGCCTTCAACTTTTAACTTTCATTGAAAGGCATTAAGAAAATGTCATAGATTACATGCAGGAGTCCAGTAATGTTATTCTTTTGAAACAATTGGGGCTTTTGAAATGATATATTATTTACTAATAACATTGCAGATTTTGTTCTTAATGTGTGTAAGTGGAAGAAAAATCCCCGCCTATCAAGTTTCAGTCCACAAATCCTACCTGTCATTTCTGTGGTAGTGCTGTACTGTGTCATCGCTCTTTTTTTCGAATGAAATTGCGTATTTATTGTGATCGTGCCCTCGCGACGAGAGCATTAGGTGACCGGGAAGGGGGGAGGGGGACGGGTTAAGTTAGCATTGATCGTGGAGGATTCCCCCACCACGCGGGCTGAGCCGGTGATCCCGATGGGAAATTAGCAAATATTACAGTGCGGGGCCTGTATCCCGTTTCACTTACTCCGTGTTTTTGTTTTATTCGGTGCCTCAAATTTCCTTGTCATTAGAATAATTAACTGCGAAATAAATTTTTGAAAATTGAAAAAGCATTCTGAAGCTTTAATCGCGCGATAGTTTGTGATGTACGAGGAGAGTGCTTATGTGCAGGAATGGTACTTGACCTGCTTTTGGCCTCAGATACAATCCAGAGCATTGTGTTTCAAGAGGGACGGAGTGTCGTTGTGGATGAATGCATCTGAATATGACGCAATCGTTTCGCTTTCATGGGAGGAGGGGTGGATGAGGGAGGTCCGTCGGGGAACGTTTTCCGCCTCTGCCGCTGTCAGATCTGGAGGCTGCAAGAACACCAGCGGAGAGGTGCGTCTCATCTGAGCATTGACTTATGCATAGAAGTGAATCATATGATATAAAGCCCCAGGAAATGTAAATTATTTTATAAAAAATAGTACATTATTGCGCCAGTGAAAAATGTAATTTTGTGATTGAAGGTTTCGCTCCCAGGGCGACGATGTGAGAGACGGGCTAATTTTCACTTGCGATGGAAATGTGTGTGTTCTTGAGGACCATACACATTTTATTTATTATTCCTTATTCATTTCCTTTACGAAACGCAACGTAAGCAAACAAATTTAAATGAAATATGTGAAGGTTCAATGTATGCTCAAACATAACACTATTATTTTATTAATATTGTTCTGTTACATCGACTTCACACAAGCAAGGGAACGTAAGCGCCACTCCTTGACTGCCACCCGGCTTCCGTTTGGGATGTAACAGTTCGCTGCCCTTTAAGAACAATTGAAACAAATGAGTTGTTGCTAGAGATCAGGTTTGAGAGCCAAGAAAAAATGTAGAAAAATGAAATGTCCAAGAAATGGTATTTCTTGTTTGTATGATTTTTTTTCTAGTAAGATAATGGTGTTTCGAAAAGTATGGAACGACACACCGCCGATAACACTCACAGACTCGATTGGTTACACTAGGGGGCGGATTTTGATGACGCAAAACATCGCCAAAAATTATTTGTAAAGCGTTATGAAATGTCCTAAAAGCAAAGAAAAATGACGTAAAAATGTGATCAAAACCAGTTCAGATGAAAATCTCAGGTTGTTCGATATCCAACATTCTTTAAGTAACATATGTTACTGGTGTAATCGAGATTTCTTCCTTTCGTTCATGAACTCAGCTTGCAAACTATTTAGTTTGGACTGTTCTTTACCAGAAAATCTATATTTATTTATCGCGAAATCGGCCGAACCGCCAATGGCGCTGATAGGCGTCACAGGAACCTTAGATGACACACAACGGCTGACATCAGAGGCGGGATTTCGGAACTTTTATTGGGGGAGAGTGAGGCAAAGGGTCCCCTTGCATATGATATTAAAAAGTTGCCCTAAACCAAATGACGTATGAGTAGTTACACTATAAATTATCATAAAAAAGGTTTCTTGGTTCCCGTCCCACCACCCACGCCCATCTACAGCCAGAAAGGTTTTTTTAATTTTATCTTTTGTCAACTTAACACCATTGTATAAAAAGTGTTTTTTTAAAACGTTCGTCCGCCTGCCAGTCCGACTGTTAACACCACTAGCACCTAACCTTAGGATTTTTTCCCAAAACGGATGTTCCACCCTCGATCTGGCTCGACTTCAGGCGCTGCGAATTTGAACAACTTTCTTCAAAATTTGGGGGTACGTTACATGAACTTCCCCGGACATTTTCTAAATTTTCTCAAAAACTGCTCCAAGTGTTTTCTTTAAATTTCTTGTAAAAATACAATTAGAAAGGTGACATAGGTTCGATTTTCAAGGTTAACTCTGAATTTTCGAATATTGCAAAAGTTTGAATTTTTCGGCGTCGTCTTAGTACGAATTTGTAAGAAGTTCTTACAACTACAAAATTGAAGATAGAGATTTTTTCCTTCAAATGAAATTTGTTGTCCATAAGTAGTTCTTTCATTAAGGTCATGTACATTTTTTAAAAATATTTTAGTCGTTTTCGCGCAATATTGTGTGCAATATTTGCAATTAAAAAAATTACAAAGACAAGATGTTCTCAAAAATGGCTTCAAGTTTTTTGTAAAACTTTTGGTAGGGATAGTGCTTAAAACACTATGAGAAGACGTAAACGCCATATTGCTCTATTCTTGTTTTTTTTCTTCAAAACGTACAAAACTATTTTTTTTTTGCATATGTCTCGTTAATATTTATATTAGCGGTAATTTGTTCACATTATTGTATTTATGAGTATATGTGTTTTAAATAATGTCTTATAAAGGTGGCACAGGTCCGATCTTCACTCTAAACACTGAATTTTCAATTATTGCAAAAGTTAACATTTCTTCGGTGACTTCGTACTACTACATAATTCAAGATAGAGGTTTTCCTTCAAAAGAAATTTGTTGTCCTTAATTAGTTCTTTCATTAAGGTCATGTACATTTTTTGAAAATACAAGTAGTTGTCGCGCAATATTACGTACAATATAGGCGATTTAAAAAAAATAACGGAAACAAGATTTTCTTTAAACATTTGTATGGGATAGTGCTTCATGTACTCTTTAAGATGACATAAATGCCGTATTGTTTCATATAATATACGTTAATTCGAGTGTCATGACTCGTGATTTTAGGCATGAAAATGTTAATTTTCTAAGTAAATAACGTTTAAAAGTCATATAATTGAAATATGATTTATTATCACGGGATATTCACAGTAACGCTGAACATTATCCCGCGCGTTTTATAGTGCGGAAGGAACTGAAGTTCATCATTTTATTAATGTATCTTATTAGCGCAGTTTAATAAAATTGTTGTATGCTTAATTATTATTAAATTTCTTCTCAAAATACAGAAAAAAGTAAATCGTTTATGATAAAAAAATTGAAGACCTGCGAAATGAAATGTATTAAAAAAAAAACTTGTTTCAACATTGGGGAGGCAGTTGCTCCCCTGAATCCCGCCTCTGGTTGACATTGCAATTTCTGAGCAAAGAAATCGAATAGACTACTCAGGATTTCTGGGGAGAACATTTTTTACAAGCCGTAAATATTATTTGAAGCAAGTACCGTTAAAATTATTTTAAAATCAAGGAAATCAGCGAAACGTGCATTAAAAATGACAGAAAAAAGTAACTAGTGGTGCTACAGAATGACTCAGACTTTCTCGTCGTATAGTTTTCTAATTTCCTTGGTGTGGTGTGGCTGTAAGGTTTTGCTCCATTCTCTGGGCAGCTGCCATCTATCGTCGCCCAAGTTAATTTTTTTGACATTTTCTCAACGTTTTGGTTTCCTAGTAGTACAATCGAAATATTACTTGGAGAATATTAAAGAAGAATAAAAACTCGTCATAAATAGGAATTTTCGCCAACACTTTACTAGCATTTTATAGAGGATATAACAGTGAGTCACGTACTCACCATGCGGCTCCAGATGAAGTTATTGACTTTTCGGGAAGCATGGTGAAACATTGATTCACGTTTGAAACTGGCCATTACATCTGTAACTTGCGGTGCTACAGAATGGCACAGACTTTCTCGTAACATTTTTGTATAATTTCCTTGGAGTACAACCGAAATATTACTTCAAAAATATTAAAGAAGAGTAAAACCTCGTCCAAAATAAAAATTTTCATTGAAAAATTTGAAGCCGTTTTTAAGAAAATGGCGTTAAGCGTTACTGTAAATGCGAACTTGAAGCTCTTTTTATCACAGGAATCTCTAAAGTTTTCGGAAAACTTCATTTGACGTCATTTGAAGCACTGCCACTCACAAATGCAATAATGTATACAAATTGACGGAAATGTGCATATTAACGGCGTGAGACATGTGAAAAAATTACATGTGTAATTTTTGAAAAAGCAAACGAATAAACCAAAATGAACTTTGTCATATTAAACAGTGCAATTAGCACTATTCATTGGACAAATTTGAAGAAAAATTTTGGATCAATTTTTGAGGAAACGGCTTTTGAGCGTTTCTGAAAATACAGAATTTTGAACACATTTCCACTGAAAACTTAAGAGTTCGAGAAACTTTATATAGCGTTATTTAAAGAATATATACTCATAAATATGTGAAGAAACCGCTTCTAATAGTGTAATTCTATTAGTCACGTGAGAGTAAAGTCAAAAAATTATATTTTTGCAATTTTTAAGAAAAACAAATGAATAGAGCTATATATCGTTCATGTCATCGTATAGGATTCGCTTGGCACTAACACTACCAAACATTTAAAGAAAAAATTTTGGGGCCGTTTTTAAAATATCTTGTTTTCATTATTTATTAAAATTGAAAATATTGCACGCACTATTGCACGAATACTACTAAAATTTTCAAAAAAATCTACATAACCTTTATGAAAGAACTATTTATACAAATCTGATTTGAAGTTAAAAGTCTGTCTTCAATTTTATAGTTGTAGGAAGACGCCGAAAAAATTCAAACTTCTGCAATTTTCGAAAATTCAGAGTTATCCATGAAAGTCGGACCTATGCCACATTTACAAATGTATTTTACTCTATTCTTACAAGAAATTTTAAGAAAAAAATTGGAGAAATGTTTTTGAGAAAATATTGAAAATGTCCGCGGGTCTTCGTGAAAAGTACCCCCAAATTTTAAATGTTTTTCAAAATTTCAAAGCTTCAACTAGAGCCTGATGGACTGGGGTTTCTTCAATTAGGAAAAGATTGTGGTTTAGGCGCAAGTAGTGGTCACAGACGGACAGACACGGACACACTCGGGCACACGGACATTTTGAAAAAAAACAAACTTTTTCGGTATCAGGGGACTTCAAAACGTGTATTTCCGTTGACATTTTGAAATCGATTTACCGCAGCATTATATAACTTCCTCTATACTACGTATATTACTCCGTATATACGTATGTATACGACAAAGTAAAAATTAGTTATATTTTATGCATACAAATATATATTATATTCCCTATGTAGTAATTGGGAACAAAATGAACGTGTAGCCTGAGGAGAAAAAAAAAAGATTTCGGCTGCCAACGTGTTAATGAAAATGCATTGTCACAAAATGCTAATATTTGATGACACCGGGATCCGAGCTCGGGACCTGCTGTTATTCAGACAGATGCTCCATATTTATTAAATGTTTCGCGGGGTAAATTGCCTACTATCAGGAAGACAAATATTGAACAACCCTAATCTTCACTAACCCATGAATGAAAACCACATAAAAAATCTGCACAAAATCGGAAGAGATTCTACCAACTTCGTAGAAGATGATTTGACGTTGTCAGCCACAAGCAGCAATAGCGAGGATCACAGTTACTCAACATTCGCTGTCGTAATGTTACAAGGTTGTATGTCCGAAAATTGCAAAAATGAGTTGTTAATGTCACCGAATTATTTGCAGTAAGATCTAATTTATAAAATCAAAAGATAGCAAAGGTCACTGGTTTGTCACAGCTGTTTTAAAAAAAAATCTATGTACAATTTCTTCTTCTCTTTGAGTTACAAAGTGGTGTGTAAACATAAAACCCAAAAGGTTTTGTCGGAAAAATACGTTTTGGGGATCAATGCTTTCGAAAAATGTTATTTCCTTCCAAAGCGTGTTTCGTGAACACTAGTGTCTAAACCATTCACATAATTTTTGCCACAATTAATATTTTCCAATTGATCTCGATGTTGCTGCCCTAAAATTTTAAACGAATATTTTGATTTTTGGCTGTTCTTTACGTGTAGTCCTAATGAAATTTTCGAATTTCCCCTGTAGATATTTAAACTGTTCCCTCTAGAATTTTGAACTTTTCCATTATTATTTCATGACTGTCGATAAATTCAAAAGAATCGTTTACTATAGTTTTTACGAATACGCCCTTCATCTTCAGTATTCGAGCTAGTTTTTTATAACTCAATCTATTTTTGAATATCAGATCTTTTAATTATTTAATTAATATTTTTCGAACGTGTTAGTAGCTTTTGCGCAATTTTGAGTTACAAGTTTACAATGTTCAATTTTATTTCGAATCTGTCCATCTCTCTTAATATTGAAGTTTGTTAATTTCTTCTGAATGCAATATATTTCCGATATTAGATTTGGAATTAATTCATAAAAACTGTTACCATATATTAATAGCCTCTTCACAATTTTGAGTTATGCAGTTTGCATTTTTTGAGTGATAAGTGAGTGGTTAGTAGGATAGAAGGTGTATTATAATATTACGTAACAGTCACCAATAATACGAGAACTAATGCTGATGCAGCCGCACTAGTTTGAATTTGCTTTGCAATGTATCTAATTAAAATATTTAATTAAACTAATTTTATTAAAATACAATTAAGCCGGACGATGATCGGGAGGGCCTTGACACATATATGAGCTCCAGTTTTTTCTCCAAATAATTGTAATTACTGAAGAAAGTAATAAGCTTCAAATTCGGCTTTTTTGCGCTGTATTTCATAACTTTCTCCCTGTGTTTGCGGTCGTGAAAAATTAAAAATGGATAACAAACTAGTACGAGAAAGTCTGTAATATTCTGTTGCACCACTAGTTATTTTCTGCTATACGTACATGTATACGGAGTATTACATGTAGTTTAGAGAAAATTATGTAATGCTGCGGAAAATCGATATCGAGATTTCAACGTAAATACACGTTTTGGGGGTCGCCTGATACCGAAAAAGTGTTTTTATTTCAAAATGCCCTTATGTCTGTCTAACCGTGTGTGAATACTAGCGCCTAATCCATTCGTAGGATTTGTTTCCAAAGTGGATATTCCCCGATCGATCTGGCTCGACTTGAAGCTTTGGGTTTTTGAAAAATTTTAAAATTTGGGGATATTTTACATGAAACATCTAGGACATTTTCAAAATTTTCTCAAGAATGGCTGCAATTTTTTTCTTTAAATTTTTTGAAAGCATAGAGTAAAATACACTTACAAAGATGGCATAGGACCGTTTTTCACTATTAACTCTTTTTCAAAAAATGTTATAGTTTGAATTTTTTTGGGTTATTCCTACTATTTCAAAACTGAAGATAGAGATTTGTCGTCTAGTAAACTTTTTTTCTCAATAGTTATTTCTTTCATTGAGATCAAATACAATTTTTTTAAAGTGTTAGTAGTTTTCGCCCAATATTGCGTGCAATATTAAAAAATAGAAACAATATTTTCTCGAAAATGGCTCCAACCTTTTTTGTTTAAACTTTTGGTAGGGATAGTGAAAAACGTACTCTATAAGATGACATAAACGCCATATTGCTCTATTCTTTCATTTGTTCAAATATTACAAAAACGTATATTCTCGGAAGGCTAGCAGTTTTCATTTCATGTATTTCAAATAGTTTTAAATATTTTCTTAAAGATTATAGCAAAAGCTCGAATGTAAGAAACAAACGAACAAAGAAATAATATTCAAATTCTAACTTACGTAGCATCCCACTGGATTAACTTCTCATATTACGATCACGAAGCGTAGGAAATTCGGAACGGGCGACTTTATTTCACATCAAATTACTCAAAAAATGCTCACATTTTCAAAAAATTCAACATTAATTAATGATCTGTTTATGATGAACACATTTCAGTAAGAAGAAAAAGTAATGATCTTCTCAATTGTAGTTGTAGAAGAAGACGCCGAACAAATTTTAATTTTTTAAATTTTCGAAAAATCAGACAAACGAGAGTGAGACTTGCAACATTCTCTTAGGCATCCTTTACGCTATCTAAGGTTCAATTTTAATCCAAAAATGTTTGCCATTTTAAGAAAAAGTGATTTAAAGAAAATAAGAATTGCCTAAGGCTGACACAAAATTTCGCAAAAAATACTCGTATTTTCGAAACATTAAGCAGACATTATTTGAAGATGTTTTTGATAAACATATTTCAATTAGAAAAAAATGTTTCTCTTGATAATTGCAATTGTAGGAAGACGCAAAAAAAACTGAATTTTGCAGTTTTAAAAAATAAGAATTTTTAACGAACATGAGATCTGTACCAATCTCTTAAGCATCCTATATGCTACCCAGTGTCAAAATTTAATGAAAATTTTTGTGCTGTTTTTGAGAAAAAAAGTTTTAAACAAAATTAAAAATTGCCTATATTGCAAATTTACGCGAAAAGTACTCAAATTTTCGAAACATTGTACATGACTTTATTTCAAAATGTACTCCTGTTTTTAAGTAACAGATTTCATTACGGAAAAAAATCACTATCTTCATAATTGTATTTGTTGGAAGGCTCACCATTCACCATTCTTTTAAACGTAGTTCACACTATCCAACAACAAAATATAAGAAAAAACGATGGAGCCATTTTTTTTTAAATTTTGAAAATGTCCCAGGGTCTTGAAAGTAAATGTAATGTACCCCCCAGAATTAAAATATTGGTTTAAAATTCAAGGCGCCGCGACATTAGCCAGATCTATGTACAGAGATGTATATTATCCATTTGGAGAAAATCGTCTGAACGGTTTAGTCGCTAGCGTCGTTCGCCGACTGACGGAGAGAATGACAGACGTTTTGCCGTCAAACGATTTATCAAGGAACCACAAAACATGGATTCTGGCTATATCGTGTTGGATATTTTCTAAATTTAGCAATTGGATTTATCTACTTTTTCTTTACCTGTAATAAGAGTTGTTTTTGCTGAAAATTCGCCGTTTTTTCTAGCATCATGAAATAACTTCTCTCTACTGCATAAGCGGTAGAAAGAAAGTAAAATTGTACTTTGGACGGCGATAGATTGCAGCTGGCATGAGTATGTGGCAAGTCCGAAAGGCTAGCATAGGCCAAAGAAATTAGAAAACTAACTAGTACGAGAAAGTCTGTTTTGTAGCACTACTAATGTGGACATGTTATAGCTGTATGAAATGCCTTTTTAAGTGTCGAATTTGTGTTGATATTTGCTTTAAAAGAATCATTTTTCGTACCTAATATTCTAAGAGGTAAGGAGTGTAGACGGGATTTCCATGCAAATGTATTTTTATTTAAGCTTCGTGGCGCTTCCAAACGTGGTAATTATATCTTTGTTGGTAAGCTCATTTTAAAACTGCAGACTTTTTCATTCAGTTTTGATTGTTTTGGTAGTGGTTTTTTTAAATTCATGCATAATGCATTTTTGAACATGGGTTTCAGTTAAGAATTAAAACTGTATTCGACCTACTATGGGGGAACTTTTTCTTAAATTCTAGGATTTCTACTCCAACCCTAAATATGTTGAATTCTGAATACTGATGTAAATTAGGGTTTTTGGCAGAATTGATTAGAAAATATTCGCCAAGCATGTAGACGGAACGAATCGCCCATTGTTTTTTAACAACATCACGCTAGCTGTAATCAATGCTCGATGTAATCACGGCTAACCTGAGTGAAATTTACTTTTGTGTATGATGTGCTGCAAGTACTAGAAGAGTTAAATTTATTCCTGATTGTTTCATTTGTAAAAGAAAGAAATGATTGCTGCTCCTGACTATCTTAATGAATGCAGATATTAGTAAGAGGCATTTTGTTTGAATTGGTTGAAATAGACTATTTCAAGTAATAGCTGAGGTATTGGTAGCCCAGAAATTGCAATATTTCAATATTACGTAATTTGTTATTACTAGGGAACGCAATTTCTTGTAATAAAAAATGCAAAAATGTAAGAAAAACAGAAAGTATGTAAAATAAAAATTCATTATTGTGCTTAAAATTGTTCTCTACAAGCAGTTTCCGACTAAAGAACGCCGCCGATCAGTTTTTAACAATTTATTTATTTATTTTACGTCAAAAAACAGTTCAAACTGCGTATGACGTGCAATGGGGAAAAGTGAATTGTGTGCACATTTTCTAAATTCTGTGATCCCTACACTGTCATATACTACTTAAAAACAACAACAACAACAACAACAACAACAACAACAACAATGATTCGGAATGGCTGAAAATAGGATATATCACTACTGAAGTAATTGTATACTTGACTTCACCACATATACGAATTTGATTCGAAATATAAAATACGTTCATAGTATATAATAAAATGTTTACGAGGAGTCGATGTACAAGTTAATAATAATAGTACCTTGTAGCGAGAGATGGATCCCGGGGGAGGGGGTTACTGGGTATATACCCCATTAACCCCCTCCAAATCGAACGCGGTAAGACAATTTTCTGTAAAAAATATTTGTTAGTTTTCGATCGAGTAACGAATTTGCTGTTTGAACCATGAGCAAGCACGTGGTACTTTTGTTCATAAAAATCCGGTGATCCTTGACTCCGAGTACCAAGTAAGCGGGAGTGGGGGAGTAAGTTGGAGGTTGCGGAGAACACATTACCACCAACCCTTTTGGGGAATGAATATTGTTCATTATCAGAATGAGTGTATACATATAGCAATACAAATAAATAAAGCTGAAGTGTCAGGAGTGATCACTGGATTAACGCAATCAATAAATCGAAACATCGTTTAATATATATTTAAAATTACGAGTGGAATCGTTAATTTAAGTGATTAAATCTAAAATCTGTGATTTTTGAATTTTCAGATTTTAAATATTTTTTCAACTTAATTAATAAACGAACCTCGCGTCAAATCAATTGTTGTATAAAAAACCTCTTTCGTATCGTATTCATCAAGTATTAAAGAATGAAAATTGTGTTTGTTGGTAATTGATACATTTTAATTGTCAGGAAATTGCTGGCGAGTTCTTGAATAGCGTAGCAAATACACACAATACACAATTAAAGGCTGTTAAAAGGCATTCCTGTCACCGAAAGTTCCACAATGTTCTCATGGAGTAATTGCATTTCATGAGACATTTTTATTTTGGGGAGGTAGTGGAAGTCTATGGGGTTGGAATAGATTGTATATTGGGTTAAACCTGACAGTCGTTATGAATTATACCCGTCGACGTGGCCCTGTAGTTTTTGTGTCATCGTTCGGGTTCTGTGGAGCGTCTGCGAAAGGCAGCAGGTGGTCGGAATTTGCTGTTTCCATGAGCCAGGTTGAGGTGCCACTCGTCCCTACGTACATCATTATGGGTTAGGTTTTCCATTAATTGTGTAATTGGAGGAACAACCGGCAGACACTAATTAATGAGTGAGAGTGAATGTTATTTCAAAACAATGTATAACAAATTAAAGATAAATATTCGTGCTGAGATTGTGGGCGTTCATATCAAGTGTGCTAAGCAGTTTCTAGTGAATATTCACCCACACGTATCCATGTGGGTGGTTGTTGTTGTTGTTGTGTTTTTTTTTTTTTTTTTTTTTTTTTTTTACTAGAGCGATTCCCAGCTGACGGTGGAGACGGTGCGGGAGGGCGATTGATCCTTTGGGGCTTCACCTGAAACAGCCATCAAGGAAAGAACACTCGGCCCCCGTCGCCGTGGCTTCCTTCATTGCTTGTCGGGGGATGTGTTAATGATTAGTAGGGAACTGATTTCCATGTAATTACTTGTTTTTGCAGGAACTAGATACTTGCATTCAATAATACGTTTTAGAGTTTACATGACATTCTGAATGAATATGAACTATTTTTATTTTACATATTTTGATACACTTACATATTTCTACATATTTTACCTATTACTACATATTTTGTTACATTTTAATATATTTATACGTCGAAACGGAACATTTCAGATGCGCGTGTACAATATGTTATGGAATCATCTTTCTTACAAATCAAATGTAATGCTGCTGCCCTTCTGTGACCATAACTTCGCCATGAATTGCCAAACTTACTCCTCCACCCGCTTGCTGCGTTCTCGGAGTCAAGGATGAGCGGATTTTTGTGCACAAAAGTAATTTCAACCACGTGCTTGCTCATGTTTCAAACAGCACATTCGTTACTCGATCGAAAAAAAATATTTTTTTATAGAAAATTGTCTTCCGCATTGTTCGATTTCGGGGGAGGGGGTACTTCCTTTAACCCGCTCCCCCGCGATCCATCACTGACTAAACGGTACTAGTATTCACTTTGAGCCCCGGCCCCTCGAAAATATTGTAATAAATATTTTAAACGGATTCTATATTCCGAATAAAATTCTTGTGTGGTGAAGACTAGTGTACAATTACTTCTATTGAGGTAGAACCTACTTTCAGCTAATCCGAATCCTTGGTAAGAACTGATCAGCGTGGTTCTACGCTCAGAAAATCCATGTAGAGAACAATTTTAAACACATTAATGGATTTTTATTTTAAATATTTTCTATTTTTTCTTACATGTTTTGGAAAAAATAAGTACATGTATAAGTACATATTTTGCATTTTTTATTACAATAAATTCCATTCCCTAATGATTAGTCGAAGTTGTTGACTTAGAGTTGTTTTAGCGAAATTAGTACATGTGAAGACAAAAGTTTTTGTTTCCAACTAATCAACACAATTAAGTTTCATCGCTTGTCGCCTTGTTTGGATCAAATTGAACAGTCATAAGAGAACAATTACTCTGATAATTTTTTTTAGGAATTTTGTTTGTCAAGTTGTAGGATTTGAATATAACTTCATTGCGCGTGGACGATCATGGATTATCGACCAGGAGGGGTAAATACGTGGAAAGCGCCATTTGTCATTTAAGGTGGGCAGTATTCCTACCCTCTAGAAGTGAGTTACTGTCCCGACATACACGTCGCCTTACGTGCATACGTCCGTCAACGGGTCATCGCCCAACCCACTAAACAATAAAAACGGAGTCATTTTTGAGAAAATCATGAAAATGTTGTTGCTTTATATAAATTACCTCCGGAAATCAAAATAAATTGGTAGTTCCGGATGGGTCAACGGCTAAGAATAGTCTCGTAAGTGTAGTGCATGTTTTATAGCTTAAAGTGGTGGATATCTTCCTCCGCTGGTTGGTAAGAGCCGGCGCCTACCTACCCGTCGGTTTGCTTGGTTTTCTCAAAACAGGTATCTTCCACCAGCGGGGGACCCGCCCCAGCCCGGACAAGCTCTTAAGTTCCCAACCGTTCTTCCGGCGTGTGTGGTAGTGTAGTGAATGTTAGTGTATGTAAGTAAGGGATAGAATGGAAAAAGGAATGTGAAGGAAAGATCGCGCGCGGTCTGTGGCCCGTCTGTTAGGGTACTGCTCCGTCGTTCGCGTGGTGTTGATGGGAGAAACCACGAAAAACTATCGATGTGAGCAGCCGACCGCTAGAATTCTCCTCCAGACAGCGGCTGAATTCGAACCAGCTGACCAGCGAGTGGAAAATCCTGGCACCGTCGGGAGTGTAACCCTAAGACCGCCCGATTAGCAGCTCTGCAGTGCCATCAGTTGATGCCGCGAGCCACCTAAGTGGGTCCGCGCAGTCTGGAGCCGGGAGGCGAGCGCGGAGGTGCGTCGAACCCAGCGTCGCCCGCGTCCGCGCCCGCGCCCACGCGCTGGGGCGGGCGATCGATGCGTCGCGACGCGTCGGCCCTCGCCGGCGCTCCGCCCCGCCCCGCCCCCGCCCCCGCCCCCGCCGAAGTATGTTCTTGTGATTACATGCCGTAAATGAGGAATACTGTGCTTTTCAGCTACGGAATATTTCATTCGGCCGGCGCCACCGCTCCACCACGACCTCGCCCTGCGTAAGTAACGAGGATCAACGCCCGATCACTCTGCCTCTCAGGACAGCTGTTGCACGGTTTTAGCTTTTACTTATGTGCAGACGGGTTCAAGTACACACTGAAACTTTAGTAGTAATAATAGCGTGGAAAATGGTAGTGATTTGATGTGGATATTTCGAAATAAACTTTTTCAAGCAAGTTGTTGATAATTTCCATTACCTCTATCCATTAAAATAATTTCGGCATGAATGATAGTTGTGCTGCGTGTGATATAATTTACCTTTTCAGGATATGAGGTTCTCGATACTAATGTTATAATAATAATATTTATTAATGTTGATATATTATTATTATTTTTATTTTTATTATTAGTGCCGTTCGATACTTTTTTGAAATACCATCTTGTAAGAAAAAATCATATAAAATTTCCTCTCCTTGGAATAATGGTACTCATACATCATCTTCAGTTGGGACTCGTTTATTTCGGTTGTTCGTAACGGACGGAAGACTCAATCGTTAGGGATGTTGGCATTTGACTGTTTTTCATTCTTCTGCTTGCATAACGTCAATATAATTGTACAGTAATAAGAAGAAAAAAAAATACATTTTGAGTTCGGGGATATATTTCCATGTTGAAAATATTGCACGCAGGCGAGTAGTAGAATTAATTAATTGTGTTTTGGCCGGAAAGTGAGGACGTTTTATAAAGGAAATTCATCACCGTGTGTTGGACAAACTTTTGGATTATTTGGCATTTTCGAGGCTTTCTTTTTCGTAGGAGTGTTCGGTTGTCCTCGCCCCGCCCCCTGGAGGAGCCTCCAATGCGTGCTTCCTCCCCCGCTGGATGCTCAGGCCCAGGTCCTTCCATCCACACGTCGGCTCCATTTCTCTCTCGCAGCGAGACAAGCCCCAAGCTCCCGACCGGTCTCCCGGCATGTGCCTGTAGGTGTGGTAAGGAGAAAGGAAGGAACAAGGATAAGACAGGAAAGATCGCGCGAGTTCAGAAGCCCGTTTGTTAGGCCCACCGCTCCGGCATTCCGCTGGTACTGATTGGGGAAACCACGAAAAACTACCCATCACAGCAGCCGGCTGCAAGATTTCTCCTCCAAACAACGCAGCGGCTGACTTGGACTTAGCAATCTGGCTAGGATCGAAAATCCGCCACCGTCGGGACTCGAACACTAGGACCTTCCTGTCAGAGGCAGCAGCTATAGAGCAGAATCATATCACGTGATGATGTTAGGTGGTGAGTGGAGCGTGTCGTTTTTTGCTGTAGTGCAGCCGGGCTCGAATCCGTGAGGAAACCGTTTCCTTCGTCATAAGCCTGTTGTGACGTGACCGCTGGCACATTCGGACGTGCTTTGTGCTGCAAGTCGTACTTTTATTATCTGCAATTATGATCTGCAGTGGTGGAGAGCACAGGTGGGCTCCACGCGCCGCGCCGTGCAATTCCTCCATCTCGATCGATGGCTCCCGCCCTCGCTCTCGGGTGCCTGTGCTCTTGTGCTGTGTGCGTTGACGCGCGAAAGAGACGGTGTTGCTCTTCCACTAAATCGTGAAATCTGGCCCCAACCGATCCCTGGCTTACGGTTCCCTCCCCTCCAGCCGGGCACCGCCGCACAATCTCTTTAAGCTCTCGATACGTACGGCATTGTAGTGAATGTACGGAGTGTAAGTTTGCTTATGTAAGGGAAGAGAAAGGGACAAAGGATGGGGAAGGGGAGATCTCGTGCGGTCCATGGTCCGTTTGGTAGGGCACTGGTCCGGCATTCGCCTGGTATTGCATTGAAATCATGAAAAGCCACGGATGAGCAGCCTTATTCGTCCATGCGAACAATGTTGGCAATGAGCTATCGCGCCCTCAATTGGTGTTCGAACACATCACCGATGCCTCTCGCTAGTTTTTAATGTATTCAGAATTCATTCATTTGATTTTAATTATAAAACGGCCATGAAACGATTTCCCTGTGTGGGCTCTAATGATCCTGCAATAAGGGACAGCGTAATGGCGAGTGGAATAACGTGCGTTCCAGAAGGACAAGAAGTGTGTGTAACACGTGTTAATCGTCAATGCCTATACATTCAGTGAAAAATTCAGTTAACTTTTGGCCTCATTAACTTGTTGGGTTTTGAATTAACAATCGAAAGAGGACATGGCTGGATGGCGGTCTCAGTCGTGAAGAGAGAATAATTACATTGTACATTGCTCCACTAGGCAGGAATAGATGAGTATATTTCAAAGCTGACTTCGTAAAAGATTTCTGCTTGTAAGATTTAATTTTCAGTTGTGACAACTTGCACATGATTTCACCACTTTATGAAACATCCACCCCATTAATGAAAATGAGATATGCGCACTCTGAAGAATTTGGGTAATGCTGTACCGCGAACACGTGCCATCTCAGTTTAGGTCACTTTCACAAAAGTTCGTGACATCGTTCGGAGATATATGCCTTACGTACAATTGAGAATACTCTTTTTAAAATAGTGTCATTCATAGAAATGACATCGTTTTTCGAAATTCCAGTTATTTTCTTTCGGTATATGGGAGACGAAAATGTATTACTTGCGTCAATAAATCGACAAAAAATAGATTTCTAATGGCTCTCTCGAGTTTCAAATTGTATTGTATCATGTTTAATGCATTTGTCACTAGAATATGGATGACAGAAGCATGAAAAGTCTGGATAAACTGTTCGTTTAAGATTTTTTTATTTCACAATCACTTTTCATTTTCTACCACATTTTCAGCAACTTAAAATAGAAATGCAAAAGAAATTGCCATTCGCATCGACTGTCTCTTACTTCATACTTGACAATGTATTGTCCTTCGAAGCAAATTTCGGCGACCTGAAGTAGAGGGGTTCATAACCGGAACTCCATTCGTGCCGAAACGTGCCCATATGAATGTTATATTAATTATACTTTATTCTTAACGGATGTTTAACTTCGAATGTTTCAGTTAAGTTTGTGCGAATGTGCTTTGTGTGTTTACTTTCTCGTGTACGTACGTATATGGAATAATGTACATAATAGTGTATACAACGTATTGGAATGCTATGGAAAATCGGTTTCGAGATTTTGGCTGGCCAACATTGCTTATTCCGAAAAAGTGTTTTTTTTTTCTTCGTCTTTTTTCAAAAGGACCGTTCGTCCGTGTGAAAACAACACTAGTGGCTAAACTATTCGTATGATTTTTCCCAAATTGAATATTCCTCGATCAATTTGGCTCGACGCTCTGCGATTAAAAGAAATATCTTTGAATTTTGGGTGTAATTTACATGAAGTCCCTGGACCTTTTTAAACATTTTCTCAAAATTAACTCAAACATTTTTTCTTTAAATTTCTTTTAAGAATTGAGAAAAATTCCTATAAGACGATGGCATAGGTCCGATTTTCACTGTTAACAGACATTTTGCGAGATTTGCCAAATCTCTCTGTCCGGAGAACGATTATCCGATATTATTATCAAATTTTACATTTTCAATGTCGTTAGCATTGTTATCTGGAGAAACTTATGCAAATGTTTTTTCTGCTATGATTTGTACGTCATTTTTAAAAACGTTTTTCCTGTGTTTGCATAATGTTTCAACACTATACACCATGTAAATTTTCTGTTTTTGTGAACTGAATACAATAATAATGAAAACATCTCGCAGTATCGGAGTTGATATTTACAGTTTAAATTAAAATTTCTCAAAACTGCCTGCTTTTAGGATACAAGCAAGATCAATGGATTGAATAACCTATTGTATTATGCGAATAGGTTTCACACTTGATTCGTAGTCGTAATATTCCGTACAATGTTAGGTTAATACGATTAAAATTCCGGCTCAAGATGTTTGTATCTAACGACGCTCGCTTATCTCCGAAAATAACTTGTGGTGTTGACGTCAGGAGGCAGGCGTCCTCTCCTGATGTGGATTCCAATTAGCCCGGAACAATAGAAGTGCAGGTTGCGTCCTTGGGCGTTTGTGTGCTCAACATTGGCTGTTATGGGGGATGTAGTACACCCCCTCGTGAGAAGTTCTTGCAAAATTATTGATTCTCTTTTTGATAGTGTTAGACGATCTTCCAAAGTTAGCCTTGTTTAATATTACCACAGGTACAATTTCCATCCAATTTTGGTACAAAAATGTACCCAAAAATTACATCCGGTATTTACACTCTACAGTTTTTGTACAAAAACAAGAGAAAATGAAGCCATTTACACATAATTGGACGGAAGGAGACGAAAATGTTCCGTCTGACAATTGCAAATAGCGCTAGTTTCGTGAAGGTGAATATCGCATGGCGCATCGCGTAACTGTGTTTGATTTAAATTTAATGTGTGACGTTTCTTGATATTGAGGTGGAATATGCGATAATTGACCGCGCAAAGATTTTGGCAAATAAAACAACATTCTAGTAACCTAGTGCCACTGACATAACCGAAGCGAATCAAAAATGCTCACGGGTTGAGTTAATGGCAGCAATAAGTATTGAGCTGTTCGACATATTTTGTGCTTAAAAACGAAGCACGATTCATTTTTCATAAAAACAACGTCCAGTCTAGTCATGTTAGTGTGTAAGCGAAATTGATAGGAAATTCATCGGCGTAAAAACGGGCTTAAACCCTATAACGAAGGTAGCTTTCTTTTAAAGGTACCGTAACCCGGATACAGATTACCGACTTGGGTACAGATTTTGGGTATTTTTTATATTATCTGCTATATAAACTATTTTTGTTTCAAAAAGTTTCACCTTTAGAAAAAATATTTTGGTTATTTCTTAATGCAAGGGTGGGGTGACTTGGGTCTTAAACTCGCACGTTTTCTTGAGTCCCGGTGTACCTACCCCCACTCCTTAACAAACATTAGTAGAATTCAGAATAACTGATAGGAACGAACATATAGGATATCAGATTGTTGACAAAATCTGATATCAAGAAATATTCTCTCCTGTGTAGTAAAAACTATTTTGCATCCAAAAACGAGCGACAGATTTGTCGACAAATCTCAAAACTAAACTGCGTAAAACTCTACCGCGTTTTTGTCAAAATGTCAAAAAATCGAATCCCTACCGCTCTCACATTCAGTGAAATGAGGGCTGTAGAAAACGTGTGCGGGTAATACACAAGTCTGTTACGTTGATATTTAGCCTTTCGAAACGTATGTTTACATCTCACCTCACTGGAAATAATCTGAAGAGTTGTAGAAGCCTGTTTTGGTGGGTTTATCCCCCCTCTGTTGGTTGAGGAAGAACTGGATGATTTCCCTCCTGAACTGTCTCTTATGTGCTTTTCTTTTTTTCTTTTTGACATTTCACTAATAAATCAACAACTACTAAACAGACACTTTAAATTACTTAAATTATCACTCACAGTTACCACAATATATGTACTTACTAAAGGAAAATAACTTCAAAACTAAAGGATGTAACTAGTAAGTATTACACACTAAGTTCTGCAATTCTTTCATGAAACCCTGAAACACAAGTTACGGTAAAAGTAGGTGGAAAAAAGGGCGGGATATTTATAGGATGTTTGAGAATCACTTTTATTCTTGGAGGCTCATTCTAGTGGCTGCTTTAGGAATCACCGCTGTATTTCATTTACAATAACGATGACGTCATCTAAAATAAGATATTAGGGTATGCCCCCATGTCATCCCACCAGTTACCAAGTCATCCCAGTTTACGGTTGGTATTAAAAACTGCGCTAATTTATAGACGATAACAACCGAACTGGGAGTTTGGAGACGCTTTGCAACACTTATACTTTCTCGCTGCTGCTTACGCAGTGTAGAGAAAGTATGGTAATGATGCGGTAAAAAACGGCAAAATTTCGACAGAAAACCTCTTATTGTCGGGCCTTGGTGTCGAGAAAGTGGAGAAATCTTGTTCCTACATATAGTAAATTACATCTTCTAACACGTTGTGTAGTCAGAATTAGAGATGGGCTTAACAGATTTTCTTCAATAACTGTTATCGGAAAAACAGTCGGCTCGTAATAACGGTTCATAATAACAGTTGAAAAATAACAGGTCAGTGATAAGTAGGGCTGTGATTTATATGCAATGAAAACAGCGAAATATGCACATATATATGTAAATATATTTGGTAATGTATGCAATTAAAAAAGGAAAATATGCGAAATAGTGTAATGTAATGTGTAAGTGTAAAAATAAATAAAAAGTTTAATTTGGAAAATATGTTTACAGCAAAAAAGATATAGAAATCATATAAATTGTTACAAGCGGCAAACATTAACATTTAGGGCTTAAGATTGAAGAACACTCATTTCTTAGAATAATAATGGGAGAAACAGTTAATGTACATTTCACAAAATAAAAAAACCCTGTAGGTATTGCGACAAAAAATATGACTTTCAATTGTAATAAAACTTAGAACCCAATAATCAAATAACTTAAAACATGAAAATTTTGATTTAATGTGTTTCACTTGTGAGCCAAAAATATTTGGTTAAAAGAGAAACGTTAGAAATGAAAAAAATGGGACATACCTTGAACAAAGTCTATTGATCACTTGCAAAATTGTTGCAAATACAAACTACCACCTTTCAAGTTCTCAAACTCGAACGTCTGTCTATTTGGCCTCAAAATCGTTTTAAACCGGCTGAATGCCCGCTCCTCATCAACAATCAACAGGTAACTTAGAACATCTATATATATATAAAAGAAAGTCGTGTTAGTTACACTATTTATAACTCAAGAACGGCTGTACCGATTTGGCTGAAAATTGGTGAGCAGGAAGCTTAGAGCCAGGAGACGGACATAGGATACTGTTTATCCCGTTCGACAGCGTTCCTGTGTGAGAACGCACGTTTTGCACGTTTTCGCGTGATTTCGCATGTTAGCGGTCATTGTTGCCTGTTGTAACCCATTGTTGTAACGCCGCACTGATAACAGAAGGCAATAATGAAAGCCGCCTTTCGTTCGCCGTTATATCTATATATAGTCGTGTTAGTTACACTATTTATAACTTAAGAACGGCTGTACTGATTTGGTGAGCAGGAAGCTTAGAGCCAGGAGACGGACATAGGATACTGTTTATCCCGTTCGACAGCGTTCCTGTGTGAGAACGCACGTTTTTGCACGTACGCAGTGCAACAAGGATAGTACTGTTTCTCACAGTGAGTGCGACGCGAGAAAAAGATGGGACCGGCTGTTAAGGCGGAACAGAGTTCGCCGGGTCAGCTAGTCTTTAGATAAAAGATCAAAGTAGTTGGAATAATACTCAGCTGTCTTCGGCCAAGTACCCCACCTTGTGATGATTGGTTGGGGAGGTAGAGGTAGGTCAGGGCAATTTGTCTTCAAAATATTCACATGTCTTGGAGCCTTCGAGAATACTTTCTTGACAGTTGATATCAACTGATCAATATCTGAGAATTGAAATCTCAGTTTTTGCAACACGATGAAAATCGTGAGCAAGGCAAGTTAGATGAAATTTAGGATAAAAAACGTTTATCGCAGCCCCTGCTTTTCGCAAATAAGAAGCAGCATCCAACACAAATAGTGGAACCTTTTTATGCTGAACTCCACTCGGCCAAAGAACACTCAGTGATTCATTGAAATACCTCGCTATGAGGGGTGAATGTGCTCTTTTCGCGGATGAGGAGTGAATATGCAAATATGGCCAAAATATGCAATTATGGTGATGTATACGAAATAAAAATAGCTTAAATTAATTCTAAATGCCTCAAAACATATACAATTTGTTGAAACGGGATGTTTTAGTTAACAGAAAAAAATGCAAATGTATATAAATCACAGCCCTAATGATAAGCAACCTTACATGGCCGACTGCGATCGACTGCTAAGAGTTAAATCAGTTGTGGAAATTGTTAAGAGTTAAAACGAATAACGTTGGTAGCGCCGTAAAGCTTGTGCAGCTACCTTACGGCGCTTGTTTGCACTTCTTCCCCAAACATGTTTGGACAGAGAAACAGCTGATATGAACGAGACGGGATGAACGGCCAAGGAAGAATAGTAATTGATATGATGGGTAGCAAATGTATATAGAATATTACTAAAATAACAATGATTCGTGATTTGGGTTCTGAGTCCAAATATTCTTTTGATTATGCAAATTGTACATAAAGAAGTAACGAGTGCCAAAAGTAATGAGAAGGAGAAACTGTTTTTGGTTACCTACTGCTATAGTGGTAATGACTGTTGAATATCAAATATTATAATGTGAGTTATTTGACCGTAACTCATTTTATTTTATCGGACTCAGGGAAATATTATTGGATATCACCAAAGCAGCAATGGGACAGATATAAGTTAACAATCATATTGGGCAGATTTAAATTAAAGGACAAACTTCTAATTGAAGTGTACACAATAAAATATAAAAATATTGTGGCATGTGTTGTGTAATAATGACGAATTATTTATTCATTACAATTACAATATACAATTTGAACACTTGCTAATCACGATTGATTAGCTACAGTGAAACTGTTTTCGTACAAAATGATTGCCGCGAAAGCTTTTAGTCAGTCTGGTTAGGCCCAGTAGATTGCAATACTATGAATTTCAACCGATAACAGCCAATAACAGGATAAACCAAATAACTGTTATTTCGCGTAAGAGTTACGAAACATTAACTGTTAAGAAAAAACAGTTTAGCTGTTAAGGGCACGTACCTAGTTAGAATCGGGGTTTTGTGGGTTCTTGATACCGAAAAATTGATTGACGGCAAATCGTATTTTTTAAAAATTTATTTTACGTCAAAAATAGTTAAAAACTGTGTGTGACGTGCTACGCAGAGAAGTTTGTCCGTTGTCCTCCCGTCCGTCTGTCCATTGTCCGTCAGTTGCCCGTCAATTCGTTGTACGTCCGTCCGCTCTGTCCCCGTCTGTCTGTGTGTCCGTCCGTCCGTCCGTCCGTCCGTCTCTCCCCCCTCCCTCCCTCCCTCCCTCCCTCCGTCTTCCCGCCTGTGCTCAACGGTAGCAGCTAAACCGTTCAGCCTATTTTCTCCAAAATTGATATTGCTCTATCGATCTGGCTGTTGTGGCGACCCCTTGAATTATAAAACGATATTTTAATATGTGGGTGTACCTTACATGAACCCCTGACACATTTTTCAAAATTAAAAAGAAAAATGGGTCCACGTTTTTTGATTAAATTTTGTCATTGAATAGCATTTAGGCAGCTTAAGAGAATGGTGCGGGTGTCATGTTCGTTGAAAATTCTGATTTTTGATAATTGCAAATATCCAAAAATATTTTCGGCGTTTTCCTTCAACTACATTTATGAAGATAAACTTTTTTCTTAATGAAATATGTCCGTCAGAACATATCTTCAAATAATGGGAAGTTCAATTTTTCGAAAACATTAGTATTTTTTCGAAATTTTGTGTCAAACATAGGCAATTTTTATTTTCTTTACACAATTTTTCCTTCAAAACGGCATAAGAGTTTTTGATTAAACTTGGATTGTAGGTAGCGTCAAAGACGCTTTAGAGAATATTGCAGGTCTCATGCTCGTTAAAATGCCTGGTTTTTCGAAAATTTAAAAAATTAAAATTTGTTCGGCGTCTTCTACAAATAAAATTGAGATGTTATTTTTTCTTTTTCTTAATGAAACGTGTTCGTCAAAAACGGATCTTTAATTAAAGTTATATTGAATTTTTTGAAAATGTGAGCAGTTTTGAGTAATTTGATGTCAAATAAAGTCGCTCGCTCCGAATTTCCTGCGCTTCTTGATCGTAATATGAGAAGTTGTTCCAGACAGATAGATGCTACGTAAGTTTGAATTTGTATATTTTTTCATATTTCTTTGTTCGCTTTCGAGCTTTTGCTATACGTTTATAAATTAATCTTTTAGAAATTATTTAAAACCTATTTGAAATATATGAAATATAAATTGCTAGCCTTCAGGGAATATGAGATTGGAATGCAATAATGGCATTCCGCGCCGCGATACAGCAGCTGAATATGTCTCATTGTTGTGACATTTAGCTGAATGAAAAGTAGTTATAAATGTAAAATTAGTGTTGATATTTGCATATTATTATCTGGGTTAAAATATTTAGTTTTTGCACCAAATATTCTACAATTTGTAATGAGTTTTACAAAAATTGATGACTGAAATGTGTTAATTCGGAGAGAAATTGTGGTATACACAGTATTACATAACCATTACTAAAGGCGAGAAAGTATGTGCTGGTTTTGCACCACTAGTTGAATCGATACGATTGCATTAATCGTTGGAAAGTTTTGTAGTATTTGCCACAAATTTACACGTTTGTTCAAATGAACATATTATGAAAGGACAAGCTAGAAGTGAGTAATATTTAACAGCCATATCTACAAGTTTGTTTATAATAGTATTCGTTCATTTACTATGTCATATTTATCCCATTGTTGTCGGTCGTGATGATTGTTTATGTAGATAATATTCTTATGAAAGGAAATTGATTTAATGATGGTAATAGATTTAACTTGGAAGTAGTATTCTTTAGTTGTAAGAAGTTTATCGCTTGTTATAGTATTAAAAAAACTAGCGTACCCGTGCGAGAAATCTCGCATGTTTAATTCCACCCTTTTTCTATCCAGTTCCCTTTCCTTTCTATTTAAGAAGGAATGTTGTTAATGAAACGTGTTAATTTGTTAAAAAACGTATAAATTTAATTCTAATTTATTTACAGAATACCAAACAAAATAAAAACAATGCATTTGATATTGGAAACAAATTTTCAATAAAGGTTTATTCAGTATTCTAGAGAGATGTTCGTGGACCAGTCCATACTTCTTAAAAACATTTGAAGTAATTATTCAATCTTCCTTGACAGTTAGATTTTAGCTTTCCTTGATAGTCACAAAAGTATTAGAAAAGGTTTTTACTCCTGAGAAAGCCAAGTAAAGTCCATGCGAAAATACAGGATCGGGCAAGTACTACCCTACTTTTTGCAATATTATTCCCTGGATTTATTATGAGGAACAGAGGAGGTTTTGGAAGGTCACGGTGCCCAGCTTACTGGGGTGCGAAAATTGAAAAATTATTTATATACTAATAAGTATTGGAGCCTCTGGGATGGCTCATGGGCAGCATACTGGCTTCCCGTGCTGTGGGCCTGGGTTCGATTCCCGGTCGACGCAAAAATAGAATTCTAGCTTTCCTTTAAAGTCGTCCCAGTTGCTGTAGCAGGCGGATCTTGCTAGTTACGGTGAAGAGAATACGTCATGTTTGCCTTAATCGTCATTTTCTCAAAAACGGATACTTTTACTCTTCTGTAATATTCTTGAAGTAATAATTCGGTTGTACTACTAGGAAAGAAAAGAAGTTGAGAAATTGTAAGTACTTGGGCGACGATAGATGGCAACTGACCAGAGAATGGAGTAAGACCTGAAAGCCAGGCCACACCAAGGAAATTAGAAAAAATTGGTACGAGAAAGGCTGTGCCATTTTGTAGCACCTCTTGTTACTTCCTGGAATACGTACGTATATACGGAGTAATATACGTAGTTTAGAGAAAGTTATGTAATGCTGCGCGAAAAAACCGCGAATTTTCGGTAGAAAAAATTCATTGCCGGGCCCTGATAAGAAAAAAGTGGATAAATCCAGTTGCTAAATTAAGAAACAGAAAAGAAAGTTCCTTAACACGTGGTGTAGCCAGAATGCCTGTTTCCTGGGTTCTTGTTACTGAAAAGTTAATTGACGCCAAAACGTCCTTCTGTCCGTCTGTGAACACTACTAATGACTAAACCGAACGTAGGATTTTTTCCAAATTAAAGAAATTCCTGTCCATCTGGCTCTAGTTAAAGCTTTGAAATTTTGAAAATCATTCTTTAAAATTTGGGGGTACTTTAGATGAAGCCCCGGGGACATTTACAAAATTTTCTCAAAAATGGCTTCAAATTTTTTCTTTAGATTTCTTCTAAGAATAGAGTAAAATACGCTTATAAATATGGCGTAGGTCCGTTTTTTACTGTTAACTCTAAATTTTCGATAATTGCAAAAGTTTGAATTTTTTTGGCGACTTTCTACAACTACAAAATTGAAGATAAGAGACTTTTCCTTCAAGTAAAATTTGTTCTTCATATTTAGTTATTTCATGAAGGTCTTGTTTTTTTTGAAACTTTTAGTAGTTTTCGCGGAATATTGCGTGCAATATGTGCAATTTAAAAAAATAACAAAAACAAGATTTTCTCAAAAACGGCTCCAAATCTTTTCTTTAAATTTCTAGTAGGGATAGTGATGGTAAATGTACTCTGTGAGATGACATAAACGTCATTTTGCTGGATCCCTTTGTTTTTTCAAAAATGACAAAAATGTATTTTTTTTACTTGTTCCTCACGTCGTTAATATTTACATTTGTTGCGATTTGTTGACAGTATTGTATTTATGAGTTCATGAGCTTTAAATGATGTCATATAAAGTTTGTCGAAAACTACAGTTTTCTGTTAAAATTAGCTCCAAATTGCGCATTTTCAGAAACTCTCAAACGCCATTTTTTATTATAACGCCAAAATATTTTATTATATCGACGCGAATATTTTGTTAACAGTTCTTGCCAAAAACGCTCTTTTGTTTCTCTATTCGGAATTCAACTAGTATATGGCTTAGGGTAAGGATCACAGAATTATGAAAACGTGCACAGAATTCACTTCTCCGTAGCACCTCACACAAAGTTTTAAACTGTTTTTGATGAAAAATATAACATTAAATATGATTGCAAGGCCGTGTTGCGCCTGCGGTCAGGCAACCCGTGTTAATCCCCACTCGAGCGCACTGTTCAACGCAGAAAAACACGTTGGTGGGTCCTTGATGCGGGAAAAGTGTATATTTCTGGTTCCTGTAAATCGTAAGTTATTTTGTCGAAAACGTAATGTAGTCAGAATCTACTTTTCCATTGATGTCGCGGTCTCTCGAATTGAGAGCAGGTATATTCATTTGGTTCATTTTACATGACTTTTCAACGATATTGTCAAAATGTTCATGAAAAGGTTTCAATTTTTCTTCGATTTTGAAAAAAAGTGAACCGAGAAGTGTACGCTAATAAAAGACTTTGGTGGGTAGGTGCGTATTTATTCTCGCTTCTGAATTTTCAAAAATTACAAAAGTGTGTGTGTGTGTTTTTTTATTTTTTTATTTTTATTTATTTTTTTATTTATTTATTTTTTATTATTTTTCAACTGTATGATTCAATGTACTAATGCTGTTCTCAATGAAATATGTTGTTCAAAATTCGTTGTTGAAACTTTGAAATACAACGTATGATAATGTGAGTAATTTTGAGTGAAATTGGGACAGTGTTAGATACGTTGACAAAACCCACCGGCTGAGTTAGCTCTGGGCTCCAACTGCTGCCGCTGCAGCGACTCTAATCGAGAGATCGTAGGAGACCGCGGTCTGGAGGCTGCTCTCATAGAGCATGATAGCTCTTGTTTTTCGTGGTTTCGGCTATCAATACCTGCCGAATGCCCGAGCAGGGCTTCCGACCTCGCGCCATCTTGCCTTCATTCTTGTTCCCTCCTCTCTCCTTACACTTATATGCACTACAGTATCGGGAGACCGGTCGGGAACTTAGAACGTGAGCCAGCTGGGACAGTGCTCTGCATGGGAAGATGGATGAAGGGGATATCCCCCCCCCCCCCCGGCGACATGTAGGACGACGTCAGAACGCCGCCTCCTCCCTGCGACGCGCCTCGAAACACCAATCAGTCATTCTCAAAAAAGTTAAAATTGTTTCTTTAATTTTTTCCCCACATGGATATTGCAGTATTTACTTACGAATATGACAGGTTGAATATTCATTGACAGTTGCAAAAATTCAACTTCGTTTCTGGTGACTCGGGAGCGTCATTCGAATGCGGCCAGCGACATGGACCAGTTGATGTGTTTATTGCTTGGGGAACCCAAGGGCATGGCTTCGAATCCTAAGCCAGGGAACTATGTTTGCGATTTTTAGTCTTTTGCAGGTTTAACTAGTGTTATAATATTAACGTTGAAAATAATGCGTGAAAGTATGTGCTACACACCCACTCCTGGTTACAACTGATAGTTGGCGGTGTTATTCTTCTCTATTTATGTTGTGTTGACTGTGAGTTTTTCGGAATAAATGTGTTGTGTAAATACTGTTTTGAGCATATTAGTTGATATTTTACTAGTAATTGCTAAAAGTAAAATTATTCAATGTTTTGTTATTTTATTTAAGCAACAGTAAACTATTTTAGATTGTTTTCATATACTTTGTACAAAAGTAATAAAAAAACACTGTACAACAAGAGCAGAGCATTTTGAGCCCTTTTCTTTGAACATAGAATTAGGGAGAGTCGAAATTAAAATGGGAAACTATCATCACAATATTCTATAGATAGCTCCGTGCATAAACATTGTACGAATATGGTCACTCATCGTCATTTTTGAGCCGATATCATTTTTGGAGACCTCTCGTTTAAATGTACCTATTTTACAAATATTGTATTTCTATTTTAGAGGGATAGTGCTTTTTTTCTGGAAGGAAACATGGTCAATCCATAAATAACTGGACCTTTACAAACTTCGAAGCTTACGTTTCTCGAAACTAAGAATTCTGGACATACAGTGTGTGTGCAATATTGTTATTAGAAATTGATTTAAATGGGGTTAATACAAATCAAGAATAAACCTTTTTTGAAGCACGGGCGCGAATGCCAGTGGTGCTTTCACGTACCGGGTGTTTTAAGTGCGATATCACTACCGCAATGGAATTGTTGATGTCATCGTCGATGGTGTTGCAGCCCTGAAATACTTTGCCCGTGCGAGTTGATTTGATTTGAGGATTGAGGCTGCGTGCTGCGAGGGGCTTAGCGCTAAGCGCTTGTGTGCCGTGCCGCAGGTCACCCATCGCCGCCGACCCGCTCGCCATGTCTGCCCGGCCGACCGCCGCCGCCGCCGCTGCTGCCGCCCTCGCCCCTTAGTCGCCCCCGACCCAGTCACCATGCGCCTACCGCAGCAAGACCTCACGTAGGCGGCGGCGCCACTACCACCGCACCACCAACACCAGAGCACCACCGCTCCTCCGCATCACCAGCGACTCATCTCCAACGCAGGTAGGACTAGCCATCAGGTATTAGGTGCATTGAGAAGTGATTACTCGGCTGTGTAGTTTGTATTCAGTTTATAGCAAAGGTGTGGAAGTTGAGGGGTTGGGATTTTCAAAGGGAGTGTAGTTGGTGTGAAGGAGGAGAGGAATGCGAGGAGGTTGGGTTCATTGTCCCGTGCGTGTGTGGCAAGCGGCGTTGTTCTGGCCCCGCCCCCGCCCCCGCCCCGCCCCGCCCCCTTCTCCTTGTCGCGCCGCGCCGCGCTGACCACGGCGCTGGGGGCCAGTGTGTGTCGCGCGTGTGCGGCCGCAGCATGTGTGGGCGCGCGTGCCATGTGGGCGCTGTGGACGGCCTGCCTGCCTCTGGGCTGGCGCCTGCGTTGGCGCCGGCGTCTCCGCGGCCTCCGCTTGCGCCTGCGCCGGGCCACCGCCCCCGCCCCCGCCCCAGCTCCACGGCACTGCCTCCGCGCCCTGCTCGCCTGCTTCGCCACAGGTACTCGCACCGCTGCCTGCGCACACGCAACAGGTGCCACTACGCTACAGTTGCTTCCGAATCCTGGCGTCGGTATTTGGAAGTGTCTTATGCAAATGCAGTGCGGATCAAGCTTCTGATTTTCTGACGCTTAACGGACGATGTGTGAAAGGAAGGAGATCGCACGATCATTATGGATTCCCTTTTCGCGCGCATTTTCTTGGAAGCCTCCGAGAACCTTTCGTTGTCCGCCGTCGGTATTGTCTTGCGGCGGACCGATGGGTTCAAGAAACGTCCGTGCACTTTATGGTGCTTAGCATATTCGATCTGCAGAAATATAACTTTCATGATTTTTTATGGAATATATTAAATGATGGGACGAAATCAAACTTCACATTAATAGGAGTAAAAGAACATTGTGTTTATAAATATTGATGCAAAACGTTATGCAATTAGTGTTTTATAATCTTAAACTTTTATTTATTGTATACATTTTTGTAAATATTTAGCCATCAAATTTATTTGAACAGCAGTCTCACTAACAAAATCGCTGTTTTTCTTCTTTCTTTTTTCTTTCTTCTTCTTTCTTCTTCTTTCTATCTTTTTTTTTCTTCAATTGGAAAGCGCAATGTAGAGTTAGAGCATGGGCAACCGTGGGTCTTTTGAAAACACAATCGCTTTGTCGAAACGATCTTAGAAAGAAGATAGAGTAATATTCAACTTTGACTTTGAGGACCATTTTCTACAAAAGATCGTAATTTCTATTTAATAATGCACTTGCCTCATGGAAAGAAAGTTGCTTTCTGTATTTGAAAGCTTCATTATTTCATGTATTCTGGTACTAAGCGCATGGACATTGGGCGTCTTCCGAGCAACACATTTATTTAAAATTTCCAAAAATTAGTTTTCTCCCCCCTCCCATGTCCAAGAGGACTGATGCGAATTAAAATATAAAATTGAAGACATGCAGAAAGTGTGCTACTCCATAAATATTCCTGAGGAATGTGCCAAAGCTTATGAAGAATCCTGCAGTGACTAACCGTAACAGACATTAATGCTGATCAGCTAAACCGATGATATTTTTTTCTTGTCATGATGAAAAAAAGTGTATCGTGCATTTAACATTTTTATATGCAAACTTGCCAGAGTACTGAGTTGTAGTTGGGAGCCCCTCTTTGTTGCCCCCGAAAAAACCAACTCATTTTAGGGAAGCCAACCTGGTGAGAACTCGGTTCTTGAGGTTCGGAGTTCATGCCTGAAACTTTCCAAGCGCTCATAACCTCGAATTGCGCGAGCGAAACGCTCATGTTCGGAAAGTGGCAAAATTGCAGAAACAGTTTTCTTCCTTACAGGTAGAATTACACATTTTCTCATACCTAGTGTTGGTAGTCCTGTGTCGCTGTTTTCAGTTGTCCAGGAACAACACTAGCAACCCTAAATAGTACACGGGATTTGCACTAAAATTGATTCATCGTTCGAGATGGATGAGTCCCAGTCCCTCGAATTTGAAGCGGATTTTTTAACTGTTTAAGAGGAGGTAATTCTAACGAAGCCACTCGATCATTTTTGAAATTTTACCAAAAATGTCTCCAAATTTGTTTGCTTTTTCCTCGAAAAGAAGAAAGTACGCATTACAATGATACAAGGAATTTCGAAAATTGCAGTAGTTTAAAATGTTCACCTCTCTTTTTATTAAATAGATTTACATTTATTTTCAATGTAACCTATTCCGCAGTATTAGATCTTTAAATAATGTCATGTACACGTTTGTCAAGTTATTACTAGTTATCGCGTATTTTGAGTACACAATTATATCGTTGGAGTTTTGAAACTGAGTTGTTAGAAGGAAGATGAGATGTAATGTATTGTATCAGTTACCAAGAAGAGAAAGTATGTGCTCTTGTAATCCTACTAATTTGTTTTTTTATTGGTGATTAACACGTCATATCCGAAAAAGTTTATTTTGCAACATATCCTTTATCCGAAAGTAAAAACATGCAAATTTATCTATCTTGCTCCATTGCTCAAACGTGAAGACATGAAACTGTGTTAAAGAAGTTTTTCCATAGTGTCACAACTTTCAACAGCTTTTGATGTTAAATAAATAAGATAAAAAGACAATTGAATTGTAACTTGGATCCTTTTTTATTTGTGTTAATTTTCCTTTGTGAACAAATATATTCACTTCTTTTGTAAGTAATAAACAATTTACATGTTTCTGAAATTCAAATTTTTGCATAGAAAGTAATTTTTCAAACCAACTTTTGAGTGCTTATTGCTGTTCTGCATTGCGTTATGATCATACAATTTTATTTACAAAATCTACTTATGTTATTTCTTCTATGGATGATAGTCACGCATTCATTGTTGTTGGTTGTCAGATCTTGTTTTTTTTATTGGGATTGTTTTTCTGCAGCCATGATTCAATTTTATTGCTAAAATCTTTGTAATTGGGCCTAGGGTATTTTATGTCTTCGGGTATTTGGTTGTATCTTTTAGGTATCAGATATTTAAGAGTTATTTTTCCATAACTGTTGTACGTTGTTGGTATTTGGTATTTTGGATTTTTTACCCATTATGGGCATTAACTTTGAATTCATTAGCTTTACTGTTCCTAGTTTTGTTTAGGTATGTGTAGAATCGTTTATGTGTTAATGTTATAAAATACTGTCAGTTCGCACTCACTCAAGATTTCTCATTTTGACCATTATATTGAGCACTTTAGTCGGTATTTGTTCCCGTTTGCTTATGTATGTTTGACATGCATTACCTCAGACTTGCAGATCATAGCGCTGTAAGGATTCAATTAAAGGTGTGCATGATTTTCAAAATTTGTTCATTTGTTGTTTTCAATTTGTTCAGTGGGTATGATTTTCAAAATTTCTACTGTGATGGGTTGCCTTGTTTTTTGACTTCACAGAGAGATGTGTCTTTAATAAGTTTAAAAACAAAATATCTTAATTTTAAGGTTTTCTTACTACTTTACCAACGAATACAATTTTTCAAAATTTCTCGTGCCCCCTTCCTTTTCTATGGCCATTGCTCCCCACCGGGGGAGGGGGCACCCCACAGTTTGAGAACCTCTGCAATAGAATATAAAGATATTAAAGTCGAGTCTATTGGGATTATACTAACAGTAATAGCAACTGGTCTTGTTAATAAAAATCTAAAGTATTATTTGGCAAAATTCCGTCTTTCTCCTCACAAAATTATTCCAAAAGCACAGAGGTCACCCCTTTTTGAAACCTGACGGATTGTTCGCACGGTTGTAAATATGCAAAGGTAGGAACGTTGTATGCCAAAAGGCCCCTTAGACATTGAATCCCGGGTGCTAAAACTCTGATGAAATAATTCTAATGACAATGATGATGATCATTATAGTAATTGTAAGACAGGTAAAACTTACAAATATCTGGTCATTGAAGAATTTGAGAACATCTCGAACGACACAATGAATAAGAGAATTCGCAGGGAATATTACGGAAGAGGAGACTTGTTCTGCAGTCCGCTCTGAACTCCAGGAAAAAAAAAAAAAATCTGCAAAATTCGAATCACGGATCGGAAAAAACAAAGAAAAAAAAAACAAAAAAAAAAACAACAAAAAAACCCAGCAGAAAAGTACTTCCAATGCATCATGTCGCCCACCCTCGAGCTGAGGTATACAGACGATGTGTCGCGTTAAGGAGGAGGAAGAGACCTGACACATTGAAGCCTCTTGGCACAGTGCAATAGTCGGGATGGGAAAGTGTGTCGTCAGTCATCAAGATGATCCACTAATGAGGCAGGTCATAAAATCTAACTGAAAAATGGGAAATGAGGGATTGTTAGTGTAGCAAGAATAATTGCGAAGATAACTATGCAAGACACGCAGAATAACACTGAACTCTGACATTAACACTAACACTGACACGGAACTTCTGATGCTACTTAACATGAAATATGAGACAAAAAATGTTAAAGAAATTGTGGAGAGACAAACCAGTCCATGGACAATATTTTAAAAGAATAGACAAGGTGCAGATCAATAATTTATTTGGTTTAAAGGAGAACAATGAAGCCAGAATCGCCTAAAAAGGCAACTAAAATGTCAAGAATAAGGAGAAAAAAGTCACTGTCATAAGTTACATATACACTAAAATGAAAAATGTTTGTAATTTTTGTTTATATTATTTTGTAAACTTAAATGCAAAAAAGTTCCTGCATTTTAATGTAAAACAAGATATACATATTTACAACTCTTCTACATTTTATTCTTAATAGTTTGCATTAACCAGTAATATTTGCATATTACAAGTAACTTTTCAAGGATCACAATTTCAAATTTGTGACGATTGGGCGACAAAATCAGTTTGAATGTGGAGAAGGATCTCTCAACATCTGATGATGCGACTGGCATATATTTTAGACGTCCAACATATCAACACTGAAAGTTCCTGGGAATTTACATTTATTTCCACTTACAATTTCGGTGCCCTTGGTGTATTGTCAATCGACCATGTTCTCAGAACATGGCTGGTCTTAGAAAAATGGAGAAAAAACTGTTGATATACTTTTAGGATTTCTCTCGTATTTTATAATACCAAGACGTGAATTGAAGATTTCGTAATGAATTGGCACATTGGACCATGGCCGATTTTCCGATATCTTATCATTGTATATAAAAAATAATACATAAAAGGCAAAAAAGTCCTAAAAAAGGTATTTATGCAAAAAAAGGCATTTATGCTAAAAAAGAGCAAAAATAAGCATAAAATTTCGTCATATGTCATCACTCCTTATAATTCGTGCACATATATTATTAGCCTTTAAATAAGTACGCTAGAATAAAATAGGCATTTCCTAAACATCCTTTTTTTTAAAAAAATTTGTTGCGTCTACAACTTGACGCAACGCGTCTCCAAGCCCCCCTTAAGGGGCGTTGAGCGCTTTGCACTGGGGAGTAATCCTCCATTAATGTGCTTTATTTCTGGAGTAATTATCCGTTACTGTGTAATTATTGCACTGAGTAATTACTATATTTGTCAAGTGTCTCACGTCGCAGTCAGTCAGTGCCTTTTATCCCTTCGGCCAGGGGCTCGACGCCGTTAGATCCCGGGGTTCCTGGCCGGTCACCCAACCAAGAACCCGCGAGTCTCGAATTCGCTTAACCTTCAGGACTTCACGGACCGTAGTGAACGAATTCGGCTAGCGCCGCCGGCTTTTTGTCCGATCCGATGTCTAATTATGACAAAGCGGTTCTCAAACTTTCCCAAGATGGTATGATTCATCTATTAGGAACAGGAATCTATTAGGACATTGATCATATTGTCTCAGCTTGTCCAATTCTAGCAAAGACCGAATACTTGAAAAGACACTATAGGGTGTGCAGTTACCTGCACTGGCAGTTCTGTACAGCCCTCGAAGATCCAAACACATGCTCCAAGTGGTACGAACCCTCATCAAAACCGGAGACGTCTGTTGTACTGTGTACAATATTGTACGACCAACAAATTCAAACTGATTGCACGATAGCGGCAAACAAACCGGATATTTTTGTCCGGAATTTGTCGAAAAAGTCGTGTCTTCTTGAAGTAGCTGTCCCTTGCGATCAAAACGTCGTAACCAAGGAGGCAGAGTAACGTGCTAAAAAAGGAAAAGAGTTTTGAAATCGAGATCAGCCGAATGTGGGGCGTAAAAGCACAGGTCGTCCCTATAGTTTTCGGAGCTCCGGAATTTGTTCCGCAAAATTTGTATAAGAACGTGGCTAAACGCCCAGGTCATTTAAAAGACTGGGAAGTGTAAGATATTGCTTCAATGAGAACAGCCCGCATTTTGCACGGTAGAGGCTCCGACAGTCCCTAGATCTGCTCCTTAGGAAGCAGGTTGTAACCTGGAGTAGATTTTATATTAAACAGACTCATAATATCTTTAGTCGTGAAGCAGATGAATAATAGTAGTAGAATAATAATAATAATAATAATAATAATAATAAATGGCGGAAACATTTCGATTACATTGCACAATATGAACTGAAGAAAGGTTGCAACAGAAAAGTACAATACATTCACTTCCTTTGTGGAAATTTGAATATCCTCCAAAATATTGTTTCATGACGTTTAATACTTATTCTCTATGAGTAATGAAAGGAGGAAAGTTTACAATTCTAGAAAAATATGGTCACTATTCCCCGCGAACACAGATATAAACATGTTTCTGAAAATGACTTTGAAATTTTTATACTAATTATTTTTACTAAGATTGGACATTTATGTTGGGGTGAACAGTAGCAGCAAATCGTCCTCGTCATTTTAATTTGAAAATCGTAATGCATCACCTATTTATAATCACTGAATTTTTTTGTAGACACGTATTTCAAACAATTGCTGTTATGACGTTTATATAAATCCCCCAATCTTTAAAAAAAATTCAATGTTTGAATTTTCAAAAAATCGATATATTAGCTTCTCGCTATAACCTCTCACCCACACATGCTTTCTCACGGTAGAAGTCCTTGAATGTGCGGTAACAGCCAAATCACATAATGAACAAATGACGGTAGATAAGTGCTCATTCTGCTACATTCACGATTACATTAAAATTTAGTGTTTACACTATAAAACCGTTTAATAATGGCCATCGATAACCTTTATTTTTAAAAGATAATGATGGCATTAATAATAATAATAATAATAATAATAATAATAATAATAATAATAATAATAATAATAATAATAATAATAATACATGTAAGAGGGAGAATGTAACATTGAATTGACAATTCACATACTTCTTTCTTTCAGAAAACTAGAACTACCGAAAGAAAATCTTGACGTGAAGTTCATTCCAATTTGTGAAGCATTTCTGCATCAGGCCACAACCTTTGACTCAGGTTGACAGCGGACTTACACCCCCACTTACGAACCCTTTCCTACTTACAGATAGGTGGCAGGACGTTTTCCACGTTACGGCCTCGTTTTACACTTTCCGTAATGGACATCTTACTCCGTGCGTCCGCTCTCTAAGCAATCGACGGAGCGAAGCGAGCCTTTTGGTAACATGGAAGTAACAGCAAGGTTTCTAATTTGAATTTGGAAGGCGAGTGTTGGGAGCGTTGTTACAGAATCGTAGCAGGAGGAAAAGCCATTGAAAGGCTGTTGCGTCTGCGCGTGCAGATGGATTGCCGCGTTGTCCCCCAGTGCGTAGACGCCTACCAGGCGCGGTGCCATGCGAGAGGCACCGGGGCTCGTTCATGGACACATGTGCTGTGATGAAGTCGACATTTACATATTGCACTCTTTTGAGAGTTTTTATATGAAGAGAGCAAAACCAAAATATTATGATATTGTACCCTTACCGATTTTGAAAACGTGGGCATTGTGGTGCCATCTGATTTACCTGCATTTATGTATTTCGAAATTTACCAGTTTCTATGCGGCGTCCGCGCCGTGGCCAAAGGGGGCCTGCCGCGTGCGTCACAATAAAAGCTATCGCTGTAATGTTAGTCATCTTTATCATTTTTCCCAACGTATCGGACGATGACACACTTTTGAACGAAACGCCACCAGTTTCATCTAGTGAAGTTGATCGAAGATGTGTGTGATCAAAAAAAAGATTCTGTTATTATACATGTTGCTTGTTGCGATTGAGAAGTTGTAAGTGTTGAGATAGTTATAGTTTCTCGCATACTGTCTATGCAGTATAGAGAGAGGATTCTAATGCCTGGGGAAATTTTCAACCGGAGAACTCGTATTGCTTGGCCCTAGTAATAAACTAGTGGTTCTACAAGAGCACATACTTTCTCACGATATTATTTATGGCAAAGTAATATTATAATCTGACAATTTCTGTCTTGCACTTCAACTACCATTTGAAAAATTCTTAAACAAACGAGACTGAAAAGTACATATTTTTTTAAAAATTCGTATTATTATTATATATTAAGTTTATGTTTACGCGAACGAAAGGTGGCAGTCATTATCGCATTCTGCTATCAGTGCGCCAACAGTGATCGCTAATTCGTATGTGATTCACGTTTTGCAAATTAACATTCTTGGTACCGCTAGCAAGAAAACGAAAATTGATAGAAAAATATAATAATTAAATATATTTTTATGTTCATCACAATTACTCGGTTTTTACTCGCATTACTCTTCATTCCCACATCTCATTATGCAAAGCGAAATCTACTCGTTTTAACTTTTAATTCAATTAAAGGATGCAATTTAAAATAGGTTTTAAATAATTTTTGATGGATTAATTTGTGAGCGTACAACAAAAGTACGAATGTAAGAAACGAACAAAGAAATATGAAATAATATACAAATTCTAACTTACGTAGCATCCAAATGCCTGGCATCACTTTCCTTTCATGTTCACGAAGCGCAGTAAATTTGTTGTCGCCAAATTCACAAAAAATAATGTTTTCCAAAAATTCATTATGAGCTTATTTGAAGATCTGTTTTTGATGAACACATTTCATTAAGAACAAAAAATTGTAACTTCACAGAAAAATCTGTGTTTTCAGGGAACATGAGGCTTGTGCCATTGTCTTAAACGTCTTTCACTCTATCCAATAAAAATGTTTAATAAAAACGGTTGGAGCCATTTTTTTGAAATCTTGAAAAACCCCAGGGGCTTCATTTACAGACCCCCCAAAATTTAAATATCGGTTTATAATTCAAGGAACCGCGATGTCAGCCCGATCGATTGGGGAATATCAATATTGGAGAAAATCGGCTGAACGGTTTAGCCGCTAGCGTTGTTCACAGACTGACGGACATATGTTTTGTCGTCAATCGATTTTTCGGTATCAAGGACCCACAAAACATCGATTCTGTGCACACCACGTGTTAGAGGATTTTTTTCTAAATGTATCAACTGTATTTATGCACTTTTTCGTAGCCTGGGCCCTGTAAAGTTTTTCTGACGAAAATGCTTAGTTTTTTCGCACAGCATTACATAACTTTCTGTCTACCGCTTGTGCGGTATTGACATATAATAATAAAGAATAACGTATTATTTATGAAAAATAATGTTTATTTTTTACTGATTGTTTATTATTGCCTTCGGCACGCAGCGTGATATGCACTGCATAACTTCCTTGGATCGAGAGGATCGTGATTACGAAGGACAAATGAAAACAATTGAAAGATGCTGTACGTTCTCTTATGGAAGGAATTATTAAATGGAATTATGGGCGAGAAATATTATGGGCGGAGTCTAGTTAACAGCTATTTAATTAGTAAATAAGTAAATCTGAATCATTAAAATTGAGTAAAAAATAAAATAAAGTAGGTGCCCCGGGGCCATAGGCCTTCACTGGTTCTATTGATCTCGACGATACAAACCAAAACTACAAGATTATTGCAGATAATATTACAATAGACTGCTCTGAATTGTTTCTGAGGTACCGTCTGTCTTTTTTCTGAAGCCCGGCACACACTTTCCGGTATACCGGTGAAGTTTACCTGTACAGGTAAACCGGGGTGCGTGTATCAGCCGCTGTAGGCCAAACTGCACAGGTGTAGCGACCTGCACAAAAGACTGGAGAATAATCGTCATTCAATTCTTTGTACCTGCGCAGACATTTAGACCTGAGCGTGTGTGTGTTTGTCACTCCGGCACACCTGTTCAGTTTTTAAGTTATTTGTAACTAAAACTTAACTCCGTGAGTAGAGAGCGTCGGTTGTCTTTGTGTTTACGTGTACAATAGTGTTATCTAGTGACTACGCGTACAATAGTGCTAGTGATTTTTGTGATCATGTCATGCCGAAAATAGAACCAAGTGGTTGAAGAGTTTTTCGAAATTTTTATAGTTTGGAACCTTGTCTGTGGCAGGTGAAAAGTAAAGAGTACCACGACTGTGAAACGAGAGATGCAGTCTATGAAAGACTTGTGATTAAATTAACGGAGTTATAGTTATAGTCCGCTCTTTTTAACTAATTAATGGAAAATGTTAGTTTCGACGAACCCGATTGTCTTACCATGGAACTTTATCTCCATTCATGAAGAAGAAAGGGAACTCATTTCTAAGCTATTGGTAGACTTCTTCAGTCATCCGCAAGTAATTACGGTAATCCGTAGGATCTATATTTAACTCTTTTAGTAATCTTGTATGATTCATTTGTTTTTGTAAGCCAATCTTTACATCAGGCTTTGCGTGTTCGCTTTTTACATTTCATGGCCACGACAAAAGCGATCGTACCGTTTTCTTTGCTCGCCATCAGTCGACTGAGTTAAAATCTTCCCGTTTACCGTAGCGTGTGTATGCTCTTGCCTGCACAGCTATACCTTTTCGGTTAGCTTGCGCAGGTTTACCTGACGGGTATATTGTAACGTGTGTGTCGGGCTTATGTTAAGCGGCACATGATAGAAGATAAAGATGAATTACCTTATATTACGTAATGCTGTGCGAAAAAACGGCGAATTTTGGGCAGAAAAACTCTTATTACAGGGTTCAGGCAACGAAAAAGTGGATAATACTGAGCTAAATTTAGGGAAAAAATCCTCTAGCACGTGATGATGACAGAATCCGTGCCAGCAGCTAAACCGTTCAGCCGATTTTCTCCAAAATTGATATTCTCCAATCGATCTGGCTGATGTTGCGGCACTTTGAATTTGAAACCGATATTTTAATCTTGGGGGGTACTTTACATAAATCCCCTGGGGCATTTTCAAAATAAAAAAAATGGCCCCAACGTTCTTGATTAAAGTTTGTTATTGGATAGTGTGAAAGACGTTTAAGAAAATGACGCAGGTCTCATGTTCGTTGAAAACTGATTTTTCGAAAATTGCAAAAAATCATTTTTTTTTCGGTGTCTTCTTACAATTATAATTATGAAATACTTTTTTCCTAATGAAATGTGTTCATTAAAACATTCAAAAATAATGTTCAATTTTTCAAAAACATGAAATTGGCGATATTTTGTGTCAAACATAGGCAATATTTATTTTCTTTAAACCATTTTTTCTTAAAAACGGCTCAAAATTTTTTTATTAAATTTAGACTTTAGATAGCGTAAAGGTGGCTTAAGAGAATGGTGTAGATCTCATGTTCGTTAAAATTCCTCGGCTTTCGAAAATTTAAAAAAAAATTAAAAATTCTTCGGTGCGTCCCTACAACTACAATTGTGAAGATACAATTTTTTGTCTTAATGAAATGTGTTCATCAAAAACAGATCTTCAAATAAATTGAATGTTTTGAATATACGAGTATTTTTTGTGTAATTTGGCGACGAACATAGTTACCAGCCCCGGATTCACTGCGCTTTGTGAACGTAATTCCAGGCAGTTGGATGCTTCGTCACGTTAGAATTTGTACGTTATTTCATATTTCTTTGTTCGTTTCTCACATACGAGCTTTTGTTATTCTTTTACAAATGAATCTTTTAGAGATTATTTAAAACGTATTTGAAATGAAAAAGAGAGAAACGTATATGAAATAAAAATTGTTAGCTTACAGGGAATATCAGATTGGAATGCAACACGACTTGACAACAATGACTCTGGAGATAATTTTCTGTGAAGTATGAGTATTACGTCTTATTGTTGCGACATTCGCTGTATGAAAAGCAGTTATTATTGTCAGATTTGTGTTGATATGGCTTGTAAATATTAGATTTTGCACCAAATGTTCAACAATTTGTAATGAGGTTTACAAGAAAATGATGACGGAGATATTAATTCGGAGAGAAATTGTGATATAAATAGTATTACCTATTACTAAAGGCGAGAATGTGGTACGTGCTGTTCTAGCATCACTAGTTTTTAGTATTACGACCTTGATGTGGTATTTATATCGATGTTTATTTTATTTTTATGAATACGGTCCAAATTTTAAAATTGACTTGATAAAATTAGAAAAAGCAGAATTTTGCAGCTGTCACTATAAACATGACTCATCGGATTCGTACCTACTCAAGATTTTGTAGAGGATCGTGAAGTGTTTTGTTTTTTTTCTCCCTTTCAAAATTCAAAACTTAAGTAGTATATGATTTAGTGTAGGGATCACAGAATTTTGAAAATGTGCACACAATTCATTTTTCCCCATAGCCCGTCATACGCAGTTTTTAACTGTTTTTTGACGTAAATAAATAAATAAATAAGTGAAACCAACGATCATTGAAAAGCAATTTGAATTGAATTGTAATATTGTGGGATATATTTTTTCCTTCAATTTTTTAAAACATTTATTTCATTTATGGCACTGTAATTTTAAAAACACGTTTTTAACATGTGATTAAATAAGCAAGACATAATTAAGTGCATACCTTCTACATTTTCCATTTTTAAACTATTAATGATTATTTAAACAGAATGAAAATATTTGGTTTAAACGCAGCACTAGAATTTCCGTCCGGTTCGGATGGCACCGTAGACACAATAAAGCCCTACGTTCAACCAGAATTATAACATTAATTTGTTAGTTGCCGTTGTACGCATGGGAATTGAGTTCCAACATTTGTTTAGCGAAATCACGAGTTAAAAAATGTCAGCTAACCATTTTTTGTTGTTGAATGCGTTGAAAATATTTCGTCGCAGTGGAGGCCGGGATTTTTTATATGTCCAGATATTGTTGCAGTATCAACGCATTTGGCTATTTTACTCTATTTTCAGATTAAACTGTGATAAACTTAGATACCTCTAAAATTGGATATTCTTTGTAATACGCCTATAAAATTTGGTAGAAATGGAACATTTTGTATTTTACCTCAAGCAGTGTAGGTTGTTTTTTGTCGAGAGACGTGGAATAGATGGTTCACATGTAAAGTGAGAGTACAATTATTTTGGGTGAAATAAATTTCGTTCGTAAAAAAATTACTTTTTTCAGGATATTAACACTACATTTGAATTTATTAGAATAATTTCGAAGAAATAAACACATGTGTGGATTCAGGAGTGCTTTTACCAGTTCTACCAGTTATAATTTTCATTGAAAATCGAAAATCATTCAAGTAGCATGTTTAATAACAGCGAAATTCTAGGATAGATTATCTGGCGCGTTTAAAAGTTGCCCGAATATTCGTTCCTGTGATATTGAAGGGCGTGTGGTGCTTCATCGTCAGTGCAAAGAGCTCCAGCAGCTGCGCGGGTGGTGGGGCGCCCGCTGAGGCGGAGGATGTGCTCCGCCTTCGCAGCCGCGCCTTGTTTACGGCGCGGCCGCTTAACATTATGACCTGCTCGGAAATAGATTCTAGGCTTGCAGCACGTGTCGGCTGGGCGCTGTACATCCCAAGTGCCAGGTCCTACCTTTGATACTTACGCGGCCGATCGATACATTGGTTCATGACGGTCCTGGCGTGCTCTTGAATCGAAAATATCGTTACGACACCAAAACTACTAGATGTTTTTAATCCTGTTAACATTGCAAGCTCGTTTTTTCGAGTCAGGTCCAATTTCATGAGTATCCTTTGTAATAGAGTCAAAGAGAAAGGGAACGTTCTTTTTACTGCTAGAAAAGGAAAATATAAGATACTTATGGAAAATCATAGGGAATTATGAGATAATGAATTGTATTGAGAACTGAATACGAAGTAAAATGCTTTCCATTTCCCTTTTTGCTATTATCATTTGTAGTAACAATATATTATGTCACCCCCATGCATTGTTAGGCGGTAAACGCGATAAGATTACGAGATGAAGTGATAGTAATCTACTGGCGTCGTGAGTTGGAACTTCCTAGTAACACACTGTTTCCGTATATAAAAAACGAAACGTTTCGCTTGTAGGAAAATAAACTAAAATACGAATGATACTTATTTTATTGATTTGATTCACACTTGTTTTATCACATTTCCGATTTGAAAAATATGTATATTTTTTAAATCTTAAAATATAGCACATTTTGTTGGAGGAGTAACAATTTAATTTTGTGTTTTTCTCAAGCTATATTAACTTCTGAATTTTTTATTATTTTTTCTTAACTAAAATAAATAAATGTAATGAAAAATGATTATTACAAGTATAAATAAAAAAATCATGCAATAAAAGGTTGCTAATCTGCTTTTGAAGGTAAATTTAACGGGCTCTTTCTTTCAAAAGTTTTGTTTTGCCATTGAATGTTTATTGACTGAATGTCCAAAGTGTTTGACTTTTTTTAAAATTTAAATTTAATGTATTGTACAATTTACAATCAGCCATCAACACTCTCTGACTGGGCAGCAAAACGGCGCCTGCACTTAAACGCAGCAAAATGCGAAGCAAGAATCTTCGCATTTAAAAGAATAACCAACCCTCCAACTATCACAATAGGAAATTCACTAGTTCCTTGGCTTCCATCCAACAAGCCCGTAAAATACCTAGAAGCCATCCTAGACAATCGTCTCACATGGAAACCGCACATTACCCGTCAGCTGAACAAAACGTATGCTGCACTCTTTTAACTATATCCTCTTATAAACCGTAAATCGGCGCTCCAAACTGACATAACCCTGCATATTTATAAAACTGTATTAAGACCATCACTAACACATGCCTGTCCTGTGTGGGGTGGTGCTGCACAAACAAAGCTAAAAGGAATTCAAGTTTATCAAAATAAAATCCTCTGAACGGTTAACGCCCAACAAACAACTCCACAGAGAATTGAACATCGATACCATTACTCAGCACATTTCAATATTATCAACAAAATTCACCAACCTAAACCTAGTTCCCGGTGCCAGAGTACCACCTGGCAAAATCCAGTAATGATCCAACCAAAAACAAATCACGCCTTCCCAAAGATCAATTCAGGCCTCCGTAACTATCATAAACACGTAATCCTAAGCTCACTCCCCCTCCCCTTTCCCACTCCCTTCACACCACTGCCTTGTGCATAAAATCCTAATAAATGAAGTTTCCAGAGGGGATTCCCTCTCACAGATAAAATTGGGTTAATTAATTTAATTTACAAGTACCTTTTCAGTTAATATTGTATTATTTGTTTAATGTTTGTATCCAATTTCAGACCTGTAAGGTGGTTTATCTACTACTCGGGTGCAATAAATTAAAAAAATAAAATTATGTATGATGGAGTTGACATTCTTTAAGTTATCTATTAACTCTGCAAATGTTTGATCTTAATCTAAATTATGTTAACTTTAACTTCAAATTATGCACATTACAAACATATAAAAATAAATAAAAAATAAAGAAATACTGTGGGAGAGAAAGCAGAAAGCGCCTCAGTTGTACTCTTTCAGATTTCCAAAACTTTTGCTGAATGAACGAAGGGGAATCTGTTAATTTTTCCCCGTTTTATAATACTGGTCAACAGCAATTTTGTAACAAAGAATGTGAACGGTGTTCTTTGCTAAGTCTTGGACACTGAATTCGAATATGAAGTCAGTTTTTGCTTATTGGGGTGTTTTCTTGTGACTCGCTACTCACTATCTAAAGAAATGCGTGAAAATGCTGCGTAGTGATTAATTTGCAATAGCTTCATTTAATTATTCTGAAGATGCAATTGTTTAGGAACAATCGAAATATGTACAAGGAATTCAGAAAATTCACCTCTAGGAAATGAAAAAAGTTTGCCAACATTGCTGATAAGTTGACTGAGGATATTTAGATGAAAATCTATTTTTTTCTCGGGTTCATTTTACGAAATGAAGTTGTATGTATACATTTTATGATTGAACTAAAACCCTTCAATTTTATAGCACCTAAAAGAGCCTATTTCAACATTAATGCATATTTGTGCCTATTTTTACTCAAAAAACAACTAAAATGAGACTAATTTGCCTAATTTCTTTTGTCTTTGGCTTCTTTTATTTTTTTTCTTCTGTCGGCAAAACAGAAAAGAATGATATTAATTTTAAGTTGCGAGAAATGAGTATACAGGACAAAGACCTTACAATGAAAGTCCCCATTCTACTACTTCCTGACTTCGTTGAAAAGCCTGCCTCGGCCTCCTTAGATAAAGCGATTGAATTTCCTCGAAAGAAAACCATCGTTGTGGTTGCATGGATTCTATTAGTGTAACTGAGCATTTCTCTCTGCTTATTGATGTTTCCTAAGAACTTAAGTGTGTGAAATGTGTAGAGGAAATTGAGTTGTTCGATTTAGCTGACCTGTTAATGTGTTACTTTGAGTTGAACACGTGCCGAGATTGAAGTTACGCACTCATCACTTCTGTTGACGCAGAATGGTCGTCCTCTGCGTATAAACTAATCTTGCCTGATAAGAGACAATCATTATCCCTTGAAAACTTGGATAAAGCATAAGTAATTTATTGTGAGGCAAATTACAGCATAAATAATTCGAACGAGAGGACAAACAATTAAATTTGTTCCTACTTAGTTTTAACGCAAAATATACAATACTGATTATGTGTAATATTGATTTATATATTTTTTGGGAAATATTTGCAATAAATAGTAAAAATGTGTTTTTTTGTGTGTTTCCTGTTTTATTTGTGCCTATTCTACCATTTAAAAAGCCGAACTGATATGCTGAAAGAACCTATTTTAGGCACCTAAAACGCGTATTTTAAACCCTAAAAATCCGCGTTCTACTGATAAGTCATGCTCGAACAGACAATTGCTTTGTGTTTGATGCTAGTTGCGTCCCAACATTGAGAGATCTGGTAGCCTGGAATGTGGCTTGGATGTTACTGCTTGTTCTAGATTCGTGAAGGTTTGTGCTTTGAATTAATTCAGAAGAAGAAATGCCTTGTAACTGTGTGAATAGCCCAAATTCATTTTGTAATATCTGTGAATAATTAACTCTGAAAACGCAGAAACGGAACCTTAAACCTCCGATAAGGAAGTGTTACGAACTTCATTTCATGTGTAAGGTTGGCGACCAAGACAAGAAATGGGAAAGCATATTGTTATGTCTGACAAAAATAACTGGAATCATGTCCCAGCTATTATTATGACTATTTTTTAAAATTTATTTTATCCTTGTTCGATTACAGACAGAATCTTTCAAGGTATTGAATACATTAATATAACTAATTCAAATAACCAATTGTTACATACATTAACTAAAGGATACAATTTAACGTATGTACATAAATACTGAGGGATACCTTTACAGGGGCCTCTAACATCTTGTTTTAATTGATTAGATACATTTTTTATTTTTGTAAAAGAAAACAATGGTGTAATATATGCTGCTATTATTCCCCATTCATGTATTTGCGAGAGATCAGTAAAGTAAAAATATAGGAAGGACTACTTGTACAGTGGCGGTCGATAAAATAGAGCCACCATGCCATGATCAGCAAATTAAGGGATTTGTTTTTCAAAACAAAACAAAACAAAACAAAACAAAACAAAATCCCTCTCTTGAATGGGTTACTATATGGTATGATATCCCTTATTTTTTGGTACAGCCCGACATCTTCGTAATGAGCTCACATAACGTCTTCTGGACTTGAATACCATGTCTTTTGTATTTCCTCCCACAGTTTGTCTAAATTAGTTGCTTTGAATCAATCAATCCTTCTATCAACACTTTCCCACAAATTTTCTATTGGATTTAAATCTGGGGGCTGTGGTGGTAAATCCAAAACTGTCACGTTTTCCTTGTCAAGAAAGGATTTAACTAACTTTGCGATATGTTTTGGGTCGTTGTCTTGCACAAACTTCCCGACGAAAGGCATTTCCCGAAGAGCACAAGGAAGCATAGTTGATATTAATGTTTCTTTGTACTTCTTCGCATTCTTAATTCCTTTTATACGGAACAACGGACCCATACCATACCACGAGAAACATCCCCACACCATTACACTACCATCTCCATGCTTCACGGTTTTTAAAGTGTAATTGGGATTGTTTTCCTGGTTTGGAGGGGGTCGTACGTACACCTTCCCATCAGAAGAAAACCTGTTATACTTGGATTCGTCCGACCAGACTATATTGTACCTCCAAGAATCCTCCTTTCCATGTCTTTTTGCAAAACCTAGTCATTTCGCAATATTTCGTTTTGACACACGTTTTCTTTTGGTAATGGGTCCATTGAGTTGTGAAGCTCGTAATCTTCTCTAAACAGTTGAAGTAGACAATTCAACACCATAAACCTGATAATTTTTACTTTCTCCCTACGGAGTAGAGAGAAAGTTACGTAATGCTGCGCGAAAAAAACGGCGAATATTCGCCCGAAAAAATCTTATTACAGGGCTCTGGTAACGAAAAAGTGGATAAATCAGTTCCTAAATGTAGAAAAAATCCTATCACATGATTTAGCCAGAATCCATGTTCTATGGGTCCTTGATGCCGAAAAATCGAATGACGGCGAAATATCTGCGCGTCTGTCTGTCCGACTGTGAAAGGGTTCAGCCGATTTTCTCCAAAATTGATATTCCCCAATCGATCTGGCTCATGTCGCGGCCCCTTGCAGTTGTAACCGACATTTCAATTTTGGGGGTACTTTACATGAAACCACTGGGATATATTCAAAATTGGCTCCATCATTTTTGATTAAATTATGTTGTTGGATAGTGTGAAGGTCATTGAAGAGAATGGTGCAAGTCTCATGTTCGTTGAAAACCCTGATTTTTCGAAAATTGCAAAAGTTCAAAATTTTTTTCGGAGTCTTCTTGCAACTTAAGTGTTAAGGGTAGAGATTTTTTCCTCAATGAAATCTGTTCTTGATGACAGATTTAGAAATACGGTTGTGAACAATTGTTCGAAAATTTGAGTGTTTTTCGTGTAATTTTGCGTGAAAATACGGACGAGAAAGAACGTGTTGTTTTAGCACCACTAGTTTGTTTCAAGCAAGGTGCTGAGAGGAATGGATCCTTCCGAATTTCTAAGCAGATTCGTCGATTCAATCGTGGGGACGTTCTTCGCAGTTGTCCGTCTGTCGGTCCATCTGCTTCGATTGTTCACATTTGTGAATTGCATACTGGATTCGCTTTCGCGAAACACGCAGTTCTTTTGCAGTTTCGTTCTTTGAATCACCTTTTTTCCACATGCTAAAAGTCTCCAGTCGTTCAGTCCCAATTGTTTTTTGCACGATTCCTCTAGAAGGTTGAATAAAGTATCCAATTTAAGAAAACCACGTGTATAACATGCAATCACAAACAATTTAAATAAAATCGAAATAAGCCAAAAAACGATTGTAATATAAATGTTTAGTGGCTCTATTGTTGTGATTGATGAAATTCCTATCTTTGAACCTTGATTCTTCCCTGTCTAGCCGGAAACATAGTTCACTGACTGCTGTCTTGTGTTGACAGGTTAGGTTAAGATTACTGATAAATGTGGGTCGAGACATTCGCGCGTGAAAATTATCGTTTATCTTTGTTATCATTGGAGGCATTATGGGTGGCTACATTTTATTGCCCGCCGCGGTAGGTTTGTAAATCGGAATATTAATGGCTAATGAACATTGTTAGGTGATGTTAAAAAAAAATAGGCACCATAAGGCAGAGAACTATCGTCATCTTGTACATGAACTATTGAGATCACACCACCGTATGGGATATAACATGACACTTAAACTACATTTTTACTTTCTAACACTTCATATTATTAATTCCTAAGAAGATAAAGTTTTGTAACCGAACGCCGCAAAACGGCGAATTTTCGGCAGAAAAACTGATTGCCGGGCTCTGATTACGTAAAAGTGCATAAATCCTGTTCCTATATAATACAGTAAATTACTACCTCAAACGCGTTGTATAACCAGAATCAATGTTTTGTGGGTCCTTGATCCCAAAATATCGATTAACAGCAAAACGTGTTGGTCCGTCCGTCAGTCGGTCCGTCCGTCGGTCGGTCCGTCCGTCGGTCGGTCCGTCCGTCGGTCGGTCCGTCGGTCGGTC